>CATIWF010077325.1:0-43293 GCA_949630135.1 Balakata baccata | reverse complement strand
AATGAACATCCTCAAAATAATCCAATACAATATCACTAACCTGTTGCATAGCACTTCAGCTTGGTCCATTAACAAGGCACAAAAATAAATCTACTTGAACTGGTCATTGATGAATGGTTTCCACAAATTTTGTGAAGTTGTAGTGAAGGAAATATCATAAAACATAAAAACCATATTGGAAAAACATAACATTTACCTGTCAAAAGTTGCAAAGTTAATCATATTGGATTCACAACATTTACCTGTCAAAACTTGCCAAGTTTCAGAAAGCATCAATGTAAAAAAAAAAAACAATTTTCAGTAATACTCAACCAACTCAATGCTCAAAACCCTGTTAAAAATAGAATTTTAAAAATTGAAGCGGTTCTCCAAAATTTATTACGTTGCAACAAAGTTACTAAACCTCCTTTTATGGGTAATCAAGAAACAAAACAGTCAATAGAATGTCACAAATGATACCTTGAAAGAAAACAGTTGCTTTCTGGGTGTCATACATATGCAGGAACAATACTAAAAGAAAATATATTACGAGGTAAACCCTGTTATCTGAATTCAAATTATTACTATTTGAAAGTGTGAATCTCCAACTTACGAAGTCAAAGTTTGAAAGAAGCTGTCCAATCACGTAAAATGGAATCATTTCAGAAAATTTTAGCAACTTTCAAAACCCATAAATTCACCTTATATTTTCACTCTCTAGCAATGTGGATATAATGGCTTTAAAACCATTGGATTTCAGTCTCAAAAACCAAACACATATTGATCAGGGGAAATTTTTTTTTTTTTCAAGGGCCGTAAACATGATAATGCTATTCTCCTTTGAGAACAACTGGCGTCAACTTCCAAATCTGTTCTGCCATCAGCCCATGCAAACACCAGATTCAATAATTCCCCAGCCTCGTAATCCCAAAATAGGAGTGGAGGACTGATGATCTGGAACCAGTGTGGATAGCGGAAGGTTCTGAATTTCATCATCTATGTTTTCATGGAATGTAATTGGAACGAAAAATCAGGCAAGAAAACCACAAAGCACGAATCACAGAAAATCTCAGCATGGATAAATAAAAGGCTCAAGAATTCACAAAGAAAATCTATATCGCAGTGGTGGTTACAAGCAACAAATTCAATTATTGGGATTAAGACCATCTGTAAACTTAGTAAATAAGTATAAACGATCGTAGACTATTTAAAGAGGGGCATCATCTTCGCAAAGCAATAATAACTAAATGACATGCTAGCCCATTCACATTTCGCAAAATCCAGCCTCTACGCATTCTTTACAGACACGGGCTTTTTACTTATATATGTTAAAAAAAAAATAAAAAATTAGGAAAATATGTTGAAAGAAAACATATAACTAGCGATTATATTGTAGGAATTGTATCTCTGAATCATCTGTTTGTAAAAAGTGCGAATGGTAAACTGTAAATTGCTAGTCTGACTAGCGATTTATGGATGTTATGAATAGAGATTAGAATAGAACAAATAATAAATCAAATACAAAGCACCCAAATTTTCATTCCAGAAACCCTTTTCCCAATCTTTGTTCTCTCAAAATCGCGTTTCTTCCATTGTGATTTCTCCTATCTTTGTATCTTTTCTTCTCCATCTCTCTTTGTTCTTTAGAAACCATGATTTTTGATAAAGGGTCAACTCAATCAAACCTCAACTATTTCCTTCATTGCACAACCCCAGAAGTTTCATCTCAATTCTTTCCGAAGGTTTGATTTTTCATTTTTTTTTTGTTTTCCTTTTTCTGAATTTTGAGTTCATTTTGTTAGGTATTTGTTTATGTCATATTATGTTTTTTAATTGCAGACGGAGATTAGGAACTTAAACCATTAATAGCACCCGTGGGATAGAGATGTAGTTAAGTATTTTACCTTTGTAGATTTGTGGAATTGCTATGATGAATGGAGTGTTTATGGGCTGGAGTTCCTATTGTCCTTAATGGTGAAACCTTAGTTCAGTACTATGTGCTTCATCTTTCCGCAATCAAAATTTTCACAAGCAATTCCTTTGTCAATGGTTTTAAATACCAATTTCAATTCTCCTTTTTACCTTCATCACTTATAATTTTTATTGGTAGTTTTGGATGGCCAACCATTATATGCATGAAGTAGCTGTGAAGGTCCATAAATCGCTAATTAGACTAGTGTTTTGTATAAATTGCTTGTCAGACTGAGATGATACAATTCCTATAGTATAATCGCTAGTTATTCTAGCGATTTTACTATTCACCACAGATCGCCACTTTGAGTAGTGATTTTGTGCAGTCTAACCTCTAGTTGGCACAAATCGACACATATAGGAAAATATATTTTCCTTCAACATATTTCCCTAATTTTTTATTTTTTTAATATATATAAGTAAAAAGCCCTACAGACACCAACGTGTTATATACACAATGAATAAAGAATCTAAAAATTAGAAGAATAAGATCCATACCTAATGCTATGCATCAATGATGAGATGAACTATTATACCGACGAAAACTTGTAGTACCACCAAAGCAAGCTGATCATGCCTTTCGGCTGTGAATGATTATAAAACTCATATTAGAAGGAAGGGGATTCTAAAGGTAGTGTACTGCTCCATATCCTTAAATAGGTTTTATAGGAGATATTGTCAAAGTCTAAGGCGAATGCCATATAGTGATCAAAATGAAGAACTTTACTTCACAATTTTTCTATCGGCAATCCCCACAAGAACATCTCACATCTTTAAATGATAACATTTTTGGACATCTCGAAGAATTATTTGCCTATTAAATATTGGTAAGTGGCTCTAATACCACTTGTTAGGATATGGAATGCTATAAGTTTAATAATGTGGAAAAATAAACAAAAGCAATTAAGAAAAGAGGAGACAAGTGATATATGTGGTTCAACCAATTATGCCTATCTCCACAGGAGAGGAGAAGTTTTATTATGTTAATCAAGAAATTGGAGATTACAAACAACAAAGCCTTACAACCCAAACAAAGTGAAACCCCTAAAAGCTTAAAAGCTGAATACAAATGCTCTTACCAAAGTCACTCAATTCCAATGTTATTTCATGATTTTCTATGGTATCACACGGTATTTATAGCCCCAAAGTTCCATCCAAACCGATCGAGAAACATAGTTGGAATGGAATAAAAAAATCCAAATCAAAACGCATCAGAAAACGAATCCAAGTTGAATACTAATATGCTTTACGGTCGTATAGAACCACATGATTGTGTAGGACAAATAACCAAAGTTTTTGGATATGCACACGCACAACGGCATGAGCATGCAAAGTTGCGATTCCTTTTTCAACCTGAAGGTAAAATGAGCGTGCCAATTTGCATGACTATGCAAATGATTTTCATGTCACAATTCCAACAATCTCCACTTTAGTGCAAAATTACAACTCTAACTCCTCTCTAATGCCTCTTAGGGTAGGAGAAAATAAATCAACATGATTTTCCATAAACTCGAATCAAACAACTTCTTTGAAAGCTTTTGCCAATGCCATGTATTTAAGATGCAAACAAGCTATCTAAATAATAGTAGTAGGACTAAAAGTGAACATATAAGCCGTCAAAAACCCACTAGAAGATTTACCAAACTGCAACCAGTAACATGAAGTCCTATGAAGATATATCAAAATCTACTTTAGCACCCCCTAAAGAGCTTTACCAAAACATGACATAAACTTGTTGAACAAAACAACTCCAAAACGTGTACAAACCATTATAGGCATATCGAATTTCAAATTTACAAGCATTATTGCATCTTGATCGGACATAGAGGATGAAACACTAGCTGACCTTATCAATGTGCTACCCTGCAAGATATACAAGGAACCAACTTTTGTGGCTCTCATCAGCATTAGTGCACTAGAAGTAACATACAAAATACCATCATATGCATTAGACATGTACCTAATATAATCTAGTGCGCTGAGGGATATCAAGTTCTTTCTCAAATCTGGAATGTATCGAATACAATGAGAGTCCTCACAATGCCATCAAACATGCGAATTTTAATGGTATCAATCTAATGAATTCTATAAGACACATCATTACGCATCCAAACAACTCCACCTTCAACTAAATTTAAGATAGAAAACATATCCTTATTATGACACATATGGTAAGAATATGTAGAATCCGCAATCTAGTCTAACCCGAATTTATCCCTTTCACCCGTAATAGTAGGTAGTCACAATCGGCATAACTATCAGTAACACTTGCATGAGTAGCACTATCATCCTTATCCTCCTTATTTTTATTAAATTTCAAACAATTAGCCTTAATATGTCCTTTCTTTTTACAAAAAGGACAAGTCACATTATTTAGCCACCCTTTATCCTCATTCTTACCACCCGAACCATGAAATAACAAACCCTCACCAGAATATTCATTAGACTTTGACAACTAATCATCAATCAATTCATGTTTGCAAAAGAGCATTCTTAACCTCTTCGGTTGTAATCTCTTTATAGCCATGCAAAAGGGTCCCACGAAACGATTTGTAAAACATGAGTAAGGAACATAATAAAGAAATTGCCAAATCCTTATCATCAATCTCCATATCAATATTTTAGAGATCCATAAAAATGCTAGCAAATTCATCAAGATAAGGCTTAATAAATTTACCTTTCTGATGACGAAATTCCTTGAGTTCGATCTTTAACAGCAGATGATTGATGAATGACTTCGTCATATACAATGACTCCAACTTGAGCCAAACAGCAGTAGCTACAGTTTCCTTTGCAACTTCTGTCAACAGCTCATTAGAGAGACAAAGAAACAATGATGATAAGGCCTTCTGATCCAGTTCTTCCCATTATGAATCCGACATGAATTCCAGCTTATTGCTCTTCCCAAACAAAGCTTTCTCCCATCCATTTTGAATTAGGATGGCTTGCATCTTGACTTACCAAAGACTGAAGTTAATAGTTCTATCAAACTTCTTAATATCAGAATTTGTCAAAGATACCATTGTAATGCAGAAGATGATCTAACCTAAGCTTTGATACCACTAGTTAGGAACACATAATTGTATAAGTTCGATAATGCGAAAAAATAAACAAAGGGCATATTTGGGGTTGAGTTTGGGAAAAGCACTTAATGGGAAAAAAATTGTATTTTTAAATTTTTTAAGTTTTGAAAACTGTTTTTGGGTAGAAGTATGTAAATAAATAATTTTTTCTAGAAGCAGGTTTGAAAAAAACAGTTTATAAAAAATTAAAAAAAATCAGTTAATTAAATAAAAAAAAATTCAAAACTTACTTTTGAAACACTCAACAACAATCTAAACACCCCCAAAAGCAATCAAGAAAAGAGGAGACAAGTGATATATGTGGTTTGGCCAATTATGCCTACATCTGTGGGAGAGGAGAAGTTTTATTCTACCAATCAAGAAATTGGAGATTACAAACAGCAAAGCCTCATAACCAAAACAAAGCGAAACTCCTAAAAGCTTAAAAGTTTAATACAAATACCACTCACCAATGTCACTCAATCTCAATGTTCATGATTTTCTATGGCTATCAAAGGGCATTTATAGCCCCAAAATTCTATCCAAACCGGCTAAGAAATATAGTTGGTGTTGAATAAGAAAATCCAAGTCGAAACGCATTAGAAAATGAATCCAGTTGAACATTGATACGTAACATGGTCGTGTAGAACCATATGATTGTGTGGGATAAAGAACCAAAATTTCTGGACACACACATGCACAACAATACGGTCATGTAAAGTTGTGATTCCATTCAACCTAAAGGTGAATCGAGCGTGCCAATTTGCATGACTATGCAAACAATTTTCTTGCCACAATTCCAACAATAAGTATTATATATTAGATGAAAATCTCCACCATTTTTGCTGAAATTCTATAAGCTTCATGCTAAAAACATTTCAAAAGAAGACTGGAGAGTGCTAAGATGATTCAATGGAACAACAAGAAACTAGTTTGGAATTATTAATTTTGTACCTAAAAAAAAGAAGAATTAAAACTGAAACATAAAAATGACCTCCTTTTGTGCTTCACTTGTATTTTGTAGTTCAAATATCTTTCTTTGTAAAAATGATGGTTTTACCAATAACACAAACATGCAAAATTCGGAAGGCAACATGTGTCACAGGAAGAAAGAGCAACATATTCATATTAATATATTCAAATGATGGCAAAAGAAACAAGATGACTCAAACTAGATAGACATATATAGAATGAATATTAAGCCTAAGCCATCTATGATGCCAAATACCATACTTTGGATCTTAACAAATTTCCCTCCCTTATGAAGAAAAATTGCACAGAATTATCAACAAAGTGAAATGCATTTACATTTTTCATCTACCGATGTTGGAGGATGAAATACTCAATAGGCTTGTTGTGTATGGAAAAAGTAAAGACTCTTTTTAGCTGCCATTTCCTACATATGTGATCCGAGTTTCTTGTACATATGCAATAATCCATCAAATTAAAAAAATAATTTGTACAAACATACATTTTAAATAGATACTCAATAAGTTTTCCTTGCCTAGAAGTAACATGTATTCCTTAGAAAACAGTGCAGTCGACTTCCTAATAAGATTATCAATTGTATCTCGGCATACGTGGATGAAGCTTTAATTTTTAATATAAAATATAGGCTAAACTCATCTACAATCCCTTGAACTTTTCATATGTTTCTAGTTTGCCCCTCCAGATAAGTTTTTGGCACCAATTGCTTCCTAAAATCCATTTTTGGTCCGATTTACCCTAGCAAAATTTTAAAAACATAACAATTTGCCCTTCAATGCTGACTTAATAGTCGAAATCACATTAAAAACAAAAAATCACATTCCAACTGCCAAGTTAGAGTAAAGGGGGCAAATTGTTACTTTTTTAAAATTTCACAGGGGCAAACTAAGAAAAAAATGAAATATTCAGGGGGCTGGTTGTAATACCCACTAATTAGGACTTAGTTACAATAAATGTGTGAGTGATATACATATAAACCACATTAAATATATTAGAAATAAAATTACATAAAAATAAAATTATAAAAAGAAAAGAAGAAGAGAAGGAAAAAAAAAGAATAAAAAACTAATTAAAAAAATTTTAAACAAAGAAGTGGAAGCAAAAAAAAAAAAAAAGGAAAAATCTGGTGGACGGGAATTTAAGGTGGCTTAGGAGGGGATTAGTTTTGTTGACTTGTATAATTAATGTTTACCTATTTCTTCCAACCTCATCTTTCTTTTCCTTCCTCCCACCCAACAACCATTTTTTTCAATCTTTTACCTAAGATTTGCATCAAAATCAGTTCAAATAAATTTGCTTTTGGTAAGTAATCTTCTCCCTATTCTTTTTGTGTTATTTAGAGTTGTTAGAATTGTGTTGAACTAGTAATTTATACTCTAATGTTGACAGCTATTGAGGCCAAATTTGGAGGAGTGTTATAAATGAAACTTGTTCATTTATGTCTTGTGTATCTGCATTTAAAAGGGTTTTATTCGATTTGTTGTATATGAAGAGAATTTTTTATTTGAGTGAGACTGGTTTATGTAAGAGTATCAAAAGGACACCCTCCAGCTTTTGTCATTTTAATCGTCTTAAAGGTCGAAAAGGAAACTCAAAACATAAAATTTTCAACCCTATGTGTGTTTTAGTTGTGTACAAATTTTGTATTAAACTCTCTTATGTAGGTTGAACTATAGTGAAATGAATCATACCTGTCCCTTGATTGAGCTGTTTCTTTGTACTTGGGCAGCTTTAGTAATTTGATCTTCATTTTTGAGCTATTTATAGATTGAGCTAACCAAAGTTCCAAACACTAAAGTTTTAGTTATATATCTTAGCTAAATCTCTGTGGAAACTTTATTTTAAAAGGCTGTATATTTTATGAGTTATTATCCTAAAAATAGACACCAGTTAAGTTATAGCCCTGCGTTAGACCAGTTAGACATTCTATAGTATTTGAGGACATTAGAAGCTGAATTTGGGAAAGTTTATACGAAAAATATTCCAAATTGTCTTCTCTAAGTGCTTAAAAATTTTCAAAATAATATAACCTACACATTAAAATATATAAATATTTAAATATAGTATCTTAAAACTACCTAAGGGGTAGAAGATATAGCAAAGTTTGAAATTGCACTAAAAATTGTCCAATACTCCAAAAACTTTGAACTTTTAATATATTATGAAATTATATGTTAAATTTAATTAGAAATAAGAATCTTATAAATTGGACAAGTATAAAAAAAAAAACTATAGAGACAACAATCCTAAAAGGTCACGTTGTCACTTAAAAGAACTTTAGTTATTTATTTAAACCATATTAAGAATAAGTATTCTAGTAGTGTATTAATAAATTATATTTTTAAATTAGGCTCACAACAAGTTGAGAAATCATAAGCGTAGACGAGCTCCATCATCCTGGATTTTGTAAAACAATATAGAGGTTTGTACATATACATATTTTGGTTCTTTCTAATGCGTGATTGTATGAGAATTGCATGACTTGTATGTTAAAATGAGGAAATATGTACGTTTACATGATTGTGAACTTGAAATATATTGAAAAAGTGATTATGAACAACTATAAATTAATTAAAGCATACATATTCATGTTGGAAATAAATGATTTATGGTATTAATGGCCCATTCCTCTACCTGTAGACTAGAATTAAGATAAATGGAGCACCATTAAGGGAAAATTACTGTACCAAACCATAAATGATTATAAAGGACAAGGTGGCAGAAGCTCGAGTTTGAGCGTCCTTGATCCTAATATGCTAGCAATTATTTCCCTATTAAGTCAAGTTGGATAAAGCTCAGGTTTGAGTGCACTTAACTTGAGATTTAGAGTAAGTAGGATGGCTGAAGCTCGAATTTGAGTGCTCCTACTTTACACCCCGTGTCTAGATAGTCCAGGAGTGAGAATTAGGCTAAAATTCATGAAATGTAATATGGTATTTAATTGTATACTGAATGGAATATATGAATTTTCTAAATGACACAAGGAACAAGGTAAGAAAAATTACATGGTGTAATATGAATTTGTTTATATAAGTTTGGCATGACATGATTTATAATGCTTGATTATTATGACACTTGACATGAAATATATGTCATGCACTTGTGTGTCTGTATGTTAGAGCTTTAATGCTTATATGTACCACTAAGTTAGAAACAACTTAGTATATGGGTTGCATGCACAAAGGAACTAGAGCTCTTAGATAGTAGATAGTAGATTTTGAAGTTGACAGAGATAGTTGATAAAGAAGAAGTCAAAGCCCATAACAGAGATAACACCAAAGACCCGGATTGTGGGTCGGTTATTTCTTACTTTTGTTTTAATCATGATCATGTATATGGGTTATTAGACTAGTCATGTATATATTTAAATAACATGTTTTAATTTGATATAGTTTATATGTAAATAGGTTATTATGGAAATTTTAATAAAAAAAAATGCATGCATGCAAATTTATAATGTATGACCGTAAATGGGAATGACATGCTTAATCGGAAATAAATAGATTAAGTTAATATGATTTATAGATAAATAAATAATAATAATAATCAAAATAGTAAAATTTAAAAGTTTTTACGTCACATTTATTGGTATCAGAGCATATGTTTAGGCATTTCAAGACCTAAGTGAGAAAATGGTTGTCATACATATATGCATTTGTCTTATATAACTCGGATGTGAGCTACTTCTTTATCAACTTATAGGATTATAGGAGATGTCTTTGGAAGAACATGACCCTAGCATGACGGAGAGCCATAGTTCCCTTGATACCAGGACTCCTTCCTATCCTAGTGCTACTTGTGTTCAGGGATATAATGCTTCGTTTGACCCTTCTCAACCGACAGCAGAGCAGTCTAGCAGAATGATTCAGTTCAAGACCTTGCCCAATGTAGGCTTTAAGAAATAACGAAAAATTGGCCTTTAAAATTTTTAGAATCCTAATCTTTACAGATGCTGAACTTAAAATTGCAAGTGCACGACCTAGTTCAAATAGCTACTCTTGTTTCTCCAATGTTCTTGCTCTAGCAAGTTCTTGTGCTTCTTCTGATCATTAATAAAAAATTGGCAGAAAGGAAAAGAAATATCGAAACCCATAAATCAAACAGATGAGTAGAGGCGAAGCATGTCACTCCTACTAAAAGGCCAAGCATCATTGAACTGAGCTTAACCTACAAGAATGGGCCTGAACAGTGGCTATATCAGCACTTGTAGCCTCAAGTGAATTCCTTTAAACAGACTGAAAACACCTAGTTTAGCCTTAGTTTAGATAACAGGTAAATATAGAATCTAAAATCAATTAAATTTGGTGTTCTTCTCACCATCAAATTACTTTTTTCCCCCAGTTATTCTCTGTTTTGCTCGACCACTACTTAGTAAAGTTAAAGTTGTAGTCTAGTTAAATGGGTTTTGTTAGTAGCTTATATCAATTAGTGTGATGTTTACACAAGGTAGAGTCATATTATGCTAAGTCAAAGTTATAGAATTAAGAAATTTACATTTATTGATGCTCCAACAAATTTGTCCAAGACAACGTAAGATTCAATCATAACAATAATTTTTGATTTCCAATCAATTTCATAACATCTAAACAATATTCAACTGTTAACAAGTAATAATTCTCTATTTTATTATATTTTAAGCCCTAAATGCCTCTTTTAAATCTGTTTAAATAAGAGGTTTACAAGAAAAAAAATTGAGAAAAACTACCCAAAAAAAGTTAAAATGATACATTTTTTTCTTTTTACATCTTTATCAATTAAATAATTTTTCCTCTCCTTCTTTTTTCAACCAATTGATTTAATTAATGTTTGTATTTCTCTTTTATTTTTCTTTGTTGGTTGATATTTTCATTCTTTATTTTGTGTGGTCCAGTGGTAGATGAAGAAAAAATTTGTTTTTTAAAAAAAGCTTCCTAAAAATGCTAAAAAATTATTGAATAAAAAATAAAAACTAAAAAATCACTTGCTCACTTAAATACAACAAATCTAATTGATACTTAAATATTAAAATATTAGAAATGGAGCTAGGAAATAAAAATTGAAGGAGGCGAGCCTATGAAATAAAAATTGAAGTTTCTTAACATAATTTAAATTTTTTTAAATTTAGAGGTGGCTGCGGTTGAAATTCCTTAACTTAAAATTTTTTAAAATTTAGAGGTGGTTGTGGCACCCACATGCCACCAATGATACCGCCAACTGCTCGACCAGGATGCGGTGAAGGAGGAGCTGGACGCTACGCCTGTGATGGTGAACATGTGGAGAAGAATTTCAAAATTCCACAAAGAGATGGAAATTATTGATTTTGCAAAGACTGAAGAAGACGAGAAGAAGAGGAAGATTCTTTTTTTTTTATTGAAATTGTCGCTAACATTATTTACTAAAGAAGAAGTACAGATAACGAAAGAAGAAGAAGAATATTGTTTCTATAATGTAACTATTGTACCTTCTTAGATTAACAGTTTTTTTATTTTTCTTTTTATCTATTTATATTTAGGAGTTTTGTATTATTTATCTTTTTTTTTACTCATTTTATTTCATAAAATTTATTTTTTTCTCCTCAAATTTAAAAGTCGAATTCTTTTTTTTTTCTCTTTTATTCTCTCTTTATTTTTTTAAATAGTTTTATTAATAAAAAATATTAAAATATGGAGTTGATAAGAAATATTGTTGAAGTACACACAATTTTTAAGACAAATTAAAATAAATAGTAAATTTTTTATAATATAATAAGAGTAAAATATGAAGTATTGTTAGGGATGCTCTTATATAATATTATTAGTTTGATATTTATATTATAGGTCCGTTTGGTATTCAATTTCGAAAAATATTTTTCGAAAAAAAATTTATATTTTTAAGTTTTGAAAATCATTTTAAATAGAAGTATGTAAATAGATATTTTTTCTAGAAATAAATTTAAAAAAATAATTTATAAAAAGTTAAAAAAATCAATTAAATAAAAAAATTTAAATATATTTTTTAAACATTTAACAACAATATCAAATATCTGATATGTAACTGCTAGTTTCGTGATTTAGATTCTTCCCGCTGCAAGTTTGTAACAGCCAGCTACTTCTACACGTTAACTAAAAAGTAACTAGTAAATTACGGAATGAAATGGCTCTGCAACGCAAATTCCTTCCAAAAAATAATTAAAGAAACATATTTAAGAATTCAAGCATTAAATCTCTTTATTAAAAAAATTAATTAATTCCTTAAATTATCAACTCAATTTGTTGAATTGACTTTTTAAACAATCTAATTTACTCTATCAATTTTAATTCTAAACTAATTGTTCATAATTACGAAATTTTAGCTTATAATTGATGATAATTTAGTGAGTCAAATAAAGGAAATTTCAATTAGTCCCTATTTTTAAAATATTTAACATCTAGTCAGTAAGAGTTGATTGAATAATTTTTTTTATTTAATAGATTAAATTATTTCAAAATAAATAATCAAAGAATTTTTAACTGAATAGATTTTTAATTAACTTAATCGCATAAAACTTTTTAAAATTTTGAAACATTAAAATATATTTTTTTAGAAATTACAAAATACAGAAATTAAACACATTTGCGAGTTTTTAAACAAATATGTCTATGAACTTTCCAATAAATATGTTTATGAGCCTTTAAACGAACACGTCCGCAAGCTTTTAAACAAATACGTTCATAAACCATTAAACGAATATATTCGCGAACTAACAAACTATACTAAGTACAAATTCCATAAAATTTTCGAGTTCTGCTCATTAAGCTTAACAAACAATCTAGAACAAATTTTTTTCGAACTGAAACTTAAATAACTTATTAGCGACTTAATTTGTTTACACATCTAGGTGAAAGTATATAATGGAAGAAGAAAAAACGAATTAATGAGGCATACAGTAGTATGCATGTGGAAGGAGAGTTAGAATTCAATTATTGTAATAGATCATTGAAGAAACATATATGGAAAGAAACAGCAAGAAATGGAGATATCATTCAAAAGGGTCTAAGGAAAGAACAAAAGAATATATTCATAATATCAAGAAGCAAAAGCAGATGCTCTTTCAAGGATGGACCAATTTTCTATATGGATCATATCTAGATACAAATCCCCAAGCTCAATTATACAAGAAAAAATTGTGAAAGAGTGGGCAAGAAGACTAGGAAGATGAAAAAAAAAAAGACAATCAATAATAGACCAAAAAGGAAACAAGATTGGAAGAAAAAGAAAGAAAAGAATTTTCTATTGAAGAAAACACAGCTGGTCCGGTCCCTGCATTCAACCTGGAGAGATTGTGGTGCAGCTTGATGATTGCCTACTATTGGACTCCAACTCAAAAATTCAAATAAATCTGCTCACATAAAGTGTTCTGTTGTGCCACAGCTTGCAGGGAAACAGCAAACTCATCATTGTTTCTATTTCCAAGGAACCTTCAGTAGAAACTATTCCTGCTAAAATATTTTCTTCGTCTCGCTACCAAATTCACTGTTCTCTTCTAGTTCTAGGTGTAGATGAGCCTGTACGAGAGCCTTGGACTGGTTGGGCTCCGGGATTATACTTCTGCGAAGCAAGATAGGAAAGTGCTGTGACTACATCTGCTACAACAGGTCGCATATTAGGCTGTTCTTGAACACACATTGCAGCAACAGCAAGAGCTTGGTACAAGCCTCTTACTGGATATTGGCCTTGGAGTAATGGGTCAGCTATCTGTGCAAACTTCCGTCGATCTTTGAACAATGGTCTTGCCTGCAACACATGAAAATCATCTGATGATTCAGTTAACTGGCTCCTCACTTGAAATGACTGTCTATTTCCGCTCATAAAACTGATAGGCCATCTTACCAGAGTTTGTAACTGAATTTGCAGAACAAAAAATGAAATTGTAATTACAAAAAGAGGGAAAAAAGTTTTCTTCTAGCACACCATGGATCAGAAATATGAAGGGATGGAACCCAATGAATCAGCATAAACTCCCGCCATATCCTGGAGGGCCTAGTCCTAGTCATTCAAATACTAGATTCAGTGATTTCTGTTCTGTGCTTTTGCTAGTCTCAGGATTTGACGCTTGCATATCACAATTTGAACTTTCAACAAAAAATCCAATCTGTAGGATCCTATTGCGTCTTGGAGCAGTTCTTTCAGTATCAACAAAATCACAATTCTTTCTACTACTGACAAGAATATAAACTAAATTGCAACTGGAAATGAACTTTCACTCTATAAGAATTGTTTATCACTATTTTATACTATGACTTTGGCAATTATCATCAGAAAATATTTAGTGGATATTTTCATTTCACCCAAGTGACATCTATCATTTTCTATTCTAACCAAACCCCAGTTGTTCTTATGCCTTGGTATGATTGGTGCAATCAGAAATTTGAATTCTAATATTGAATAAATGCCTAAAACAAGGGGAGTAGCACAAGTTAATGAAAGTGATACAATATCAGTACTCTAAAAAGGTTAGAACCTAAAACAGCTAATAAGATATGTGAAAAGCATAAAAGCTTTGGAAGTTTGAGAGCTGCTTCTGTTTAGAAGTCGTTATACAGATTCACAGAAACATTCTACTATGTTGAGAATTAAGCTCAAAAAGTATAGCAGACCATAAGTGGTCAGTGTTTTCATGCTCATTAGACCAATATAATTATTAATATCAAGAATCTCTTCAAAAATCAATTTTATATACATAGCATTCTTACCCATGCAACTAAATTATGCTCCCCTCCAGCTCTTGAATTGTCAATAGCTTTCCTTCCAGTAATAATCTCAAGAAGAACAACACCAAAGCTATACACATCCGATTTAATAGTAAGCTGACCCGTCATAGCATATTCAGGCGCACAATATCCATAGGTTCCCATCACTCTCGTGGATACATGAGTTTTGTCACCAACAGGACCCAATTTTGCCAAACCAAAATCAGACAACTTGGGATGATAACCTTCACCGAGTAAAATGTTTGAGCATTTCAAATCACGATATATAACAGGAGGGTTAGCTTTGTCATGCAAATACTCCAAGCCCTTCGCAGCACCAGCTGCTATCTTCATTCTTGTATTCCAGTCGAGTTGCTTTTTATCAAGTGGCAGGTCTGAAACATACAGCATGTAATAAGAAAATCACTGAAGCATGTCAACAGATTCTGCATAAAATAATGCATTACGAAAGAAAGTGAATATCTGATAAGAAAATATATCACACAGGTCTAAGGCCACAGGAACAAATTCTTTAGCACCCTATTGTCCATTCACCTCATACAATGTAACAATGGTAGAGTGGATGACTAAGAAGAAAAAAAGTATCATTTAAATGTTTGGTAACATGAATAAATGCAAAATGCATCAAAAAAAAAAAAATCAATGCTGAAATAAAACATGGAAACTTTAACAGTTTATAAAGCCCTCATCCTTCACTGTTATCATTAACATTACATTACCTGACACAGCTAGGAATCAAGATTTATTTACATACCATGTAAATGATCTTCCAAAGACCCTAGAGGCATGTATTCATAAACCAAAAGTCTTTGATCTCCATCAGCACAATAGCCAATCAAGTTGACAAGATTAGGATGGTGAAGTAGGCTCAACATTAAAACTTCAACAAGGAATTCCCTGTTTCCTTGAAGGCCATTGCGATCATGTTGCTTAATAGCTGCAACCTACACCAAATAAAATACATGTTTCAGGCCTTACTTTAGTTATGATCAAAGGACTACCGTTAAGGGTACAAGCATGAAGAAATAAGTATACCTAATATTTGTTTTGGTTTGGAATAAGTTTCTTCATAGACAATCCTCTTTAGGCAATTTGTGCAGCTTATGAAATCATAATGATCTCACAAGGATAATCTTATGCCTTTGAAAATGAAAAGGAAAAAAAATCCCGTGTGTGAGTGTGTATATATATATATTTACAAAATAATCAACCATTATGGATAAGAATATATCTTGGAAATTGCCAGCAGACAAGCAAACTCTAAGAAGCATGGCATACCGTAGCCAAATTACACCTCCACATCGCTGCACTCTTGATTGGTTTAGCTGCTTATTTTATCCATTTAAAATTAAAAAAAAAAAAAAAGAAAGAAAGAAAAGAAGGAAAAACAAAAGAAAAATGAAAAGAAAATCATTTCAGTTGAAGATGTATCTCTTATTTCTGGTCACCTTCTTCATCATCAACCAATATTGATAAGCCCATATTACGAAAAATAGCAGTGGAAAAACACTCTAAGAAGCATGGCATAATGTAGCCATTTTATACCTCCTCCACGTTACTGTGCCCATGATTGCACCAGTGTCACTTTTTATTTGTTTACCTGCTTATTTACTATGCACACACACCATATCTTTTTTCCTCTAATATCACTGTTTTAAACTTGGAAAATATTTTGACTAGGGCAAAGAAAAATCTTATTGAAAATACCTTTACTGAATTATACTGATACAAATATTCCTAGGAATAATTCAAAGAAATGCATTATAGATAGTACATAAATTTATTGCCATATATTGCATTATTTTCTGGCAACAGGTAAGATGAAAGAAGTTCAACTAACCTGATTGATACTCTCCAGTCTTCCTTTATAAACTCGGCCAAAGCCACCTTCACCCAAAAGACAATCTGCCCTGAAATTCTTTGTTGCAGCAGCCAATTCACGAAATGTAAATGTATGTGCTGCAATGTGATCAGAACCTCCATCGTTTGAGGTATCCTTTTTTACATCCAATGCTAAATTTGGCTTTATTTTATCTAAGTAACCAGAAAAAATAGTCACTATTAATGCAAAAAACAAATGAATGAGAAATGTAATAAACACACGACTATTACATCAGGAAAACTTAAAGGCACTTCCATAGCGGAATAGTTTTATTTTGTCATTAAGAGTTTAGAAAGAAAACAAAAATCACAAAGGATAAACAGAATAATCACCCAAAATTGAGTTAGAATAGTTTCCAACTAATGTGGAATTATAACATAATTATTGAAGGCAATTCGGCGAAAAATGTAAGAGACATGCATTTGGATTAATTGCTTAAAAATAAAATGAACTGAACCTTATTTAAACATCATAACATCAATTAACCCATTGATGACATTTGCATAATAGCTTTAGCTTCCAAAAGATCCGGGTTTCAGCTGAGCTGACAACATAAACATTTATAAATCCACCAACAAACCAATAAATCAACGCTTATTTAATCATCATGGACTAATATAGAATAAAACAAAATTCCAGCTTCATAAAGTATTGGTATAGGGTTTCAAGAATATGACATTGCAAGAAATTATGGGAGGTAAAATTGAAATTTAATAGATCCCAGCAGTAATAACAATGATTCTAAAGCCATTCCAAGAATTTAATATTTCAGAGAAACAAATACCAAGTGGCTCAGACAAGTCACGTATACAAAGCTTAAAATGCCCACAAAATTGCATCACTTGAACAAATTTTAGCTTTCAAAGATGCCCATAATACCCTAAAACTATAATTGATCCTGCAACAGTTAGAAATATATTTCTCAAATTATACCCTCAATGTTCATTCCAGATCAATATTTATCACAAACCCAGAATAAACAGATTCAGACAATTATCAGAATGACTCAATCCCACTTAATGTAATAATTACATATGCCACAAATGCACTATATTTAGCCCAAAAAAATATCCAACTTGATATTGTTAAAGTGGTAAAGATTGCATTTTTAAGGTTGATACTATGTTTCCAAATTTTTTGAGGAAAAATCTTTCTTTATTAATTTGAAATACCTGAAGACGATGAGATCTGATCATCATGCCTGTTCTTCATCTTCTTCCTCGCACTTTTGCTTGACTTCCCAGCACAGGGAAACCAGCCCATGACTTTGTTCTCTTTCGAACTTCAACGAGTACAGAGAGAGAGAGAAAGAGAGCAAAGGCAGACCAAACACTTCACATACACACGCAGAGAGAGAGAGAGAGAGAGAGAGAGAGAGAGGGTGTGTTAAAAACTGAGACACGGGGTATTTCTTGTATTCATCTTTTTGCATATATACCCTTCTATCATTAAAGCTTGTAAAACATGGTTCAAACTTTTTATGTTTCCTTTAATTTTTCCCTCGTGTCCAAATAAAATAAGAAAAAAAATGGAAAATTTTGTTGAGTAAATTAAATTAGATTAAGTTCACATGATAAAATGGAAAAGAAATACAAACTATTTGGGGAAAATCGAAAATATATGAAAGCATAATGGGGGTAGCAAAAATCCCTATTTTACTGCAGTAATTCTTCCTTTATTAGAAAGTCAAGTATAATAAGTGATATAAACGAGTTAAGCTACTTATGCGCTATTCGAACTCGACTCATAAAGTATTTAAATTCTATTTAAAATTAATCAAGCTAGAGTTCGAGTAACCTGAATAGTTTATCGAATTGAGTTTGAGCATCATAACTCGTGAGCTTAATCAAGTTCGGTATTTTTATTATTTATTAAATTATATTTATATTTTTACTATTTAAAAAGCCTAAAAATCCTAAATTTTTTTCTTTACTTGGAGTTGAACTTAATTGAATATATTTTAAGTCGAGTCGAATATACTGTTTATTTTTTTTTTTATTCAATCGAGTTTTATCGAGTTGAGATTGAATATTTTCCGAAATGAGTTTCGAACAATTAAAAAGAAGCTCGATCGAGCCCAAATTAAGTATGAGATTCATGTATTTTAATCGAGTCGAATTCGATTCTTACACTATATCGACTCTACTCAATTACACCCTCTACCAACTCCTTTCAAAAAAGACAATCTTGTCCTCATTGAGTAGCATTTTTTATGTTATGCTAGGTTAACAATCTTTCATATTTTCTGAAAAAATATTTGTTTTAATACAACCGATAGAAATTAAAAAAAGAATTATATAAGAACAATTTATTAATAATTTTTCTGAAATTTTAATAAATTACCGTTAAAATAAATTCTTAATAAATTGACAGTAGATCCTTTTTGTTTAAGATAATACTTATTTATTTTATTCTGTATAAGTTTCAAATATTGTATTCAATATACCAAATAATTTTTCTATATTTAAAATATGTTTGTATAAATTTTCTAAAATTTTATGACAATTTAATGGTTTTTTATAAAAATTTTTTATAAAATTTTTAGCTGTTAACAACAACTGTAAATCCAAGTTTTTTAATTATTATATGAAACAGTATTTTTATTAAATGCTCTATTTATTTTTTAAAAGTTTTTTTCTTTATCTCTCAAAATTAAAACCTGGATGGTAATCATTAATTTCTTATTAATATAAACAGGTTTCATTTTTAAACTAACAGCTTTCAGCCAATTGCATTCAGGCGGTAAATCGAGGGGTTTGAAAAAGTAATATTTGTCAAAACCGTGTTTTAAGGAATTTTAAATTAATAAAAATAATTGTTCAAAAAATTTAATAAATTTTATTTAAGTCTCAGTTTACAAACATCTGAATTGTTCAAATTATAAAATATCCTCTTATAATTAAAATTACAAATCAATAAATAGTTTCGATAAAATGTAACATATTGATATGTCGGCATATTATAACAGGATCTTTTATCTAACTATTTATTATTCTATCAATAAAATTTGATTATGTTTTTGTAAAAATTGTAGGTGTTTGAGATTATTGATTAATGTTCTAAAAGCGAATTTTAAATTTTTTTAATTTAATTAATTGATTTTTTAATTTTTTATAAACTGTTTTTTTTAAATATTCTTTTAAAAAATATATATATTTATATACTTTTATAAAAACAAGTTTTCAAAATTTAAGAAAAATGTTAAAAATATAATATTTTTTCCAAAAATGTTTTTTTAAATACATTACCAAATATGTTCGTACAGTACTTTCTTTCATTCCGTCGATGAGTCAGTCTTCTATACCTTCACTTTTACTATACCGTATGTTTACCCATTACAGACGTTAATTTCCTTTTTTAGAAAGCAAAAAAAAAAACAAAACTTTTTCCTTGTTTGACAATTTTCCTTTAGAGGAAGGAAAATCTTTTTTCATGGTTTTTATTCTTTTAACAAGAAAAAAATATGAAGAATAACTATTGTTTGAAAAAACTTTATTTTAGATCTGTCAGCGGTTGATTAAGAAATTTTTAAATATATATATATATATATATATAAAATAGCAATTGTTTGAAAAAAAACTTCAATTTATAACTGATTCTAATCCTTTTTTTTTTTAATTTATCTTTATCATACTTTAAATTGAAGTAATATAAATAAAATAATATAAGAGATGAAAGAAAATAAGACATATTTACTTTTATTTAGGTAATTTATTGTGAGAGAGAAAAGTTATAATATTACATATTTACTATTTTCTTGGTCATTTTATAAAATAATAAATACTATATTATAATAATCAATAAAAAAATGTACATATTTTTTGTCTAATTTGTCGTGTTTTCTTTTCATTTTAGAATCTATTTTAAAAAAAAGTGAAGAGTAGAAAATAAAAGTTATTTTACCTTTCCTTCTTATTTTCTTTTTTTCCCAATAAATAAAGTGAAAATATCTTTTTATTTTACTTCTTTATTTGTTTTCCATATATTTTTCATATATCTAAATACTCAAGTGTGGAAAATAAAGATTATTTTCTCTTTTATTCTTATTTTCCTTCATTCCTTACAGGAAAGTAGAATTATGTTAATTCAATATTCGGAAAAAAAAACACAAAGAACTCAGAATAATGCAATTTGAGGCTTGTATCTCATAGTATTCTTAAAATAAATTCGTCTCCTACCATAGATATTTAAGTTCAACAATGTTTGTGTAATAGTCAATGCCCAACTGTCTTGCAATAACATGTAAATGGTCAAACCATATGGCCTAAAATGGTTAATCCAGTTTATTATTAGTACTTAGTCCATGGACTTATAAACCTCACTTTGGTTTCCCATTCTTTCCGATGTGGGAATTGGAAGCTGGTGTGTCAAGCTAGCTGCTCAAGCAGGCACATCTCCATGCTTGAGTTTTTTTCTTTACATTTGTTCCAAAATCTCTCCCGTATTTTGTCGATATAAGATTTGCTTAGAGATGTTACAATTTGTCTCTCAGAATACAACAGATATCAAGTAAAAGTTGAATACACAACAATTACTTACAACGAACTACAAAATATCACACTCTATCACTTGAGAAAAAAAAGATGTGCCAAATGTGTATCTAAAACATGATGCGAAAAGCACTTATTTATACCATATGGGAGATGAGAGGAACCTAATATTATTAAATCTCCATTATGGTTGCCCATAATATCCTCGTGACATCAAAATAATGGTGAATAAAATTCATATTAACTTCTATAACATATTAAAGAAGCTCAAAAGTCATTTTTCTGGAAAACCCATTAATGTGATTAAATATGCATTATAGTTGCTCATAATATCTTTGTAACATCTAAATAATAGTAAATAAAATCCATAGTAATTTCTATAACATATCCAAGAAGAAGTTTAAAAGTCATTTTTATGAAAAACTATTGACATAGGTGTGTCGTGCATGGTTAACAACATATTGTGCACAAGCGTGCTGCATGACATGGATACAACTTGTGACCCATTGTACATGCACATGTCACACAGCTCATTACCTACTGTATACGAGCGTGTCACACGACACATACATAATGTATAGGTTGGGCTTGGCTTGGACTAAGGAATTTTTGGCTAATATTTATGTGCACAGGTCAAGCATTCATGCATTGGGCTTATATTAATGTGATTAATTCTACATTATGGTTGCTCATAATGTCCATATAACATTCAAACAATGATGAATAGAATTTATATTAACTTCTATAACATATCAAAGAAGAAGCTCAAAAGTCTTTTTTCTTGAAAAATCATTGACATAGCGTGTCATGCATGGTTAAAGACATATTGTGCACATGCATGTTGCATGACAAGGACACAACTCATGACCCATTATACACGAGCATGTCACGTATAGCTCCTTATCTATTGTACACAAGCGTGTCACATGACACAAGCGTAATGTATAAATTGGACCTAGCCTAGACTAATAAATTTCGGTCCAATATTTGTGTGTGCAGGTCATGCACCCACATATTGGGCATGTTCGAACAATAGATTTACATCTCCTACATCTTTGTGCGTGAGAGAGATCTTCTATGCTACTTTATTACTAATATAAGAATGCATCTTTCAATATAAATCTATGTCCCAACATGACATTTTAGGAATGTGAGATAACTTCTATTTTATTTCTCTTTAACGAGAAACTTACTTTGAGTTTTAATATTTATTCACACATATATCATTTTGAGTATATGAATACATCAGTTCATAGTCCTCATATCAAGAAACATTTATCTGAACTATTTTTCCAAAATCGAGTTAAGAGATTCACTCGAATTACTCTCTTAAAATGACACATAATCACAATTTTCTAACACTTTCTATAGGACAAAATGACAATATCTCTTTATTTTATCTCATTATTTTCCTTTTCTTTATAATTTCTGTCCTCCCAAACATATTAAGAAAATGAGAATCCAACCGAATTGTTAATGGTTCTACTCGATTTTAATAGTTTCATTCGCTTTGAAAAAATAACAAAAGATTTTTACTAAATCGACCAAATTGAAATTCATTCATTCACCCCCCCTAATAATATGCAACGAACTAAATATAATAAGTTTGGTTTGTATACCCTTAAGAACATTTCTAAATATTTTTTTTTTGAAAAGCATATTTAATATAAATGAAGAGCATATTAGAGCATTTCTAAATATAAATGATAAATTTTTTTTACATGTTTAATGAACTCTTTATATATTTTTTTTATTTCATACAAATTAATATTTATTAAAAGAATAAAATGAATTACTTTTATTGTAACGAAATATATAAGTATTTTTAGAAAAACTAATCAATAAAAAGATTTGGACTTTTATGTAATTATTTTGTTAGCAATTAAGTCCTTTTTTAATAATTGTTTAAAAGCTACATTAGCAATATTGATCTACTAACTATATTTTTTTATTTGTATTGAATTGAATGTGATATAAACTGAAATGTGTAATTTATAAGTTATTGTTAATTAAATTATTCAAGTTAGATAAAAATATCATTTTATAAAACAATAACGTTAGAGTATCTTCATCCCTGCAATTATAAAATGTGATTTTCACTATTATATTAGTAAAATTTTAACTATACTTTTAAACATATTTCATCTATACAATTGTCCTAAATTTCAATTTGTGAGATCAAAATAATATTTTAATATATTATAATTAATAATTAAAATGTTAAAATTTTTTATTGTCAAATAAATTGAATTTTATTGTTATAATTAATTAATATTAAAATTAATAAATTGTATAAAAATTATTTATTTCAATTTTTTTAATAATTATTGTTAATTATTTTAACTAATATTATTTAAATTTTTATTACCTTAATTATTTATATAATAATTAATGCCAATTATTAATTATTGAAATATATATTTTAAATTTATTCAACTTTATTATAAAGTTATAGAAGCAGGGCTTATATTAATTTTATTCATTTGAAATTGCCTCTCTTCTTTCATCTTTTACCAGCTTTCAAATAATCTTTCTTTCATTTATTTGTCACATTACCATTTGTAATCTATTTGCAAGCGGCTTAAAAACCGATGCAGATGCTCTTAGTCTAATTTCTAAAAGATATAAAAAAAAAGAATGTAATTGTTAACCAAATAATAGAATATAGGCTCAAATGATTAAACTAAAAAGTACATTAGCCACATGAAGAAAAATTTAAAAAAAAAAAGTACATATATGTATCCCATTATAAATTTGTTTCAACAAATAATCCAAATTAATTCATAGTCAAATTATCCGATTTTGAATCCGTTGTACCCGACTTTGTTGTCCAAGCCACAAGCCCCGGATGTTTTTTTATTAGGAAAATTTACTTAACTACTAAAAAATATCAATTAAATTTCAAATATGCCTGCAATGTAAAAATTTTTTAAAACTAACTTTTTAATTTTTAAAATTTTAAACTTAACAAAATTTAAAATGATAAAGTAATTATTTTAAAATTTAGAAATGAAAAAAGCAATAATAATAAATATTCATTTTGATAAAAATAATAAACAATTTTACAATATTTTTAAAATAGAAAATTTAATATAAGTAAAATATGAAATTTTCTCATTTTATTATCTACCAGTTTACTAGATAATAATAATAATAATAATAATAATAATAATAATAATAATAATAATAATAATAATAATAAGAAGAAGAAGAAGAAGAAGAGTTTTTGGTGTAAATCACTATATTCAAATGACTGCAACATAAATGGTCGTTCATTCTCTCTATCTCAAAGTTTTCATTTTCTCATAATACCCACTTGTATTTTTTTGAATATACTTAACGATTACCTAATTTAAGATATGAATTAATTTAAATTCCTAAAATCGGAATATTAATTATGTGAAATTTATTTAAAATAACTACCACATATGTTTTTAATTTTTCATTTCCTAATATGCCGGTTATTTATGAACAAAAAATATTCATAATTAAAATTAATGATGAATAATTTTCGTTTACACAGGTCAAGTTATATGTTTATTATATGCAGATTATATCGGCATTATATGAAATGAAATTATGCACAAATCTAATTTATTTTTAATGATGAATCCAAATTGTGTAATACCAAAATGAACATAAGAATATATTTTAATCATGTATTGATTCAAAGTTGTGGAATACAATATTTTTTTTAAGATATAACATATTTAAATATTGGTGAAATAAGTTTGAAAAAATAAAGTGATAATAATAAGCAATTACCAATTTTGAAGATATAGATTTATTTAAATCTCCCAAAATCAAAAAATCATTAATTTTGTAAAATTTATTTAAAATAACTTCGAATAAGTGTCATACATATTTTTTATTTGTCATTTCCTTATTATATGTAGGTTATATATAAACGAAAATTATTCATAATTAATATTAATGATGAATAATTTTCATTCACACAGACCAAGTTATATGTTTGTTATATGCATGTGATATTATTGTCATATGATATGAAATTCTACACAAATTTAATTTATTTTTATTAGTGAAACAAAATTTTGTAACACCTAATGAACATAAAAATGTATTTTAATCATGTATTGATTAAATGTTGAGGAATACAATATTGTTTTAAGATATAATATATTTAAATATTAGTTTGTAACTGCCAAATAGTAGCGACATTGTTTGTATGTTATATATAGGTTATCTAAAGTTATATTTGTGTTATATGATATGAATTCCTACACATATATTACATTTTAATTTGTTTCTACAATATAGACCAAGTTATATGTTTGTTATATACATATTATATTTGTATTATTTAACATATTTAAAGTATATTTAACTTATTTTTATTAGCCCTGAAACCCTAAATTCTAGCATTCCCAGCCATGTTTTAGCACATACAAAACCCAGAAACCACAAATTCATAAGCGCTAATTTGATCTCAATTTGTTCTTCAATCACCATAAAATTCATCAAATCTCGTTTGGCCATAAATCAAGCAAACATATTGCAGCAATATGATTTAAAACCCTAAATTCTTTATAGCTCTAAGGGAACTCGGAAAATCATAAAGATGGTATTTCAGCAGCTAAGTATTAAAGCAGCCAAGTAAGTTGGAGCTCCACCGACTAGCTCCAAGTATTCGTCATTCTTCAAATACTGCTTGATTCTACTAACTGGTACATACCTGCTTTAACAGACTTGAAAATGGGCTTCTTCGTCGATTATGATACGATAGAACTTGAAACAAAGTGAAGATAGTAAAAAATGATGTTGACAAATATAGCAACACAAAATGGGATATGAAAACACAGAAATAAGAGATAAAAAAAAAAAAGAAAAGATAAAACCAATGACCGAAGCAATTATCCTCTTTTGTTGGAAGAATCGAAGCAGGAAAAAAAAAAGCCCTTTTCTCTCCTCTTAATTGATTACTGTTCGCTTGAAAGTTTATGGTGGAGAAATAGTAGGTGAAGATAACATCATTAACAAAGATCATATCAGTGATGGTTAGCTAGCGGGATTTATGGAATTTGATTAATTTGAAGCTGAACGGTATAATGAGAATTAGATAACTTTGGGATGGCTCATTTGGTTAGTGAAATTAAATGATAGTATATTGGTAATTAATTTTTAAAACAAGTCATTTTGTATAATTCTTTCTAATAAAAAATCAAAACGAAAATGAAAATCATTTTTTTTACATTTATAATGAAAAAAAAAAGCTTAATTATATTCATTCTACCTTCAAAAACCCTAAATCCTAAATTAAGGTTAATGAAGTGAATTGATTGTAAAATAATGGAGCATCAAAGTTTGAATATGTGAGATGAGGCCTTGGGGTTGGGGTTAGATCAACGGATGGAGCCTTGGTCTTTGACAGGAAAAATAGTGGTTGTAAAGGACTACGTGGACACCAGCAAATACTTTGTACTTCACCATCTCATCAAGCGAATTCTCTCCCTCAACTCTTCCACTATTATTATCTTTGTCGCCTTGTCTCACCCTTTCTCACACTATGATTGCATTCTCCGTAAACTTGTACAGTCTCTCTGCTTATACATTTTGTGCATTTGATTTATTGAACACCATTTGGACTGAAAGATTTTAAAATCTATGAATTATTGAGTTTCTAACATGCATTACATGCATAGTACAATAGAAAATTAAAAGTTTAGAAATCCTAGAATCAATGGGTCATCCTATGTATATTAAAATCAGATATACCAACTACTTGGATGAAGATGATTACCTTGTTTTATTCTTGATTTTCTCCATGTTATGACCTTGTTTATTCTTGTTGGGTTGTAATAGACCACCAACATCTGAACTTAGATGTCTCTATCGATATCCATGCAAAGAGGATGAAGGAAACCGGCTATGGTAATGGGTGAACAAATAAATAAGGTGCTAGTATGGTTGAATGTTCAAGAAAGAAGAAGAAGAAGAAGAAGAGAATTAATTTTCTTTAATATGGGCTACTGTATTTTTTTGCCTTAAAATCCATTTTATATGTATTATATTTGTCCTAGGGTATAAAGAATCAAATTCCAAGTATGATACATAAAAAGGAGTCCAATTTGGATGAGGAGAATCCAATTGGTAGGCAGCCGCACGGGCCTACAACGTGTAGTACGGGCCCGTAGCGCCGGGCCTGCTAGCCTAGCCCACTTCCGCGCTCATATTAAGCATATCATGCTCACGATGCCTTTCGCGTCTGGAAAACGTTTCCACGTCCTTAAAATCATCCAATTCAAATTTTCTCTCTGTTAAACTTGGATCAAATTTAAGGTCCATTTTACTCTTTCATCATACTCTTTTATGCATGTGATCTAATAGATTTCCGGTTATGTTGGTCACTCAATTTATTATATAATATTGAACAAGTCAAAAGCAGTGTATAGCCACACATCATGACCTCTAATTAACCTGAAAGGTCAATAGTCTGACTCGAACCCTTCCATAGAACAATTATCTATGCAATTTAGCATTTCACCTCACTATACCCTACTTGGTTTAAAGTATGGATAATGTGTCAACTTCCACTAGACTGACTACGTCATACCTAGTCAAAGCGATGTTCATTTCTTGTCCATGAGACTCATTGCTCTAATAAGATATGTCCTTAAAGACCATCTTCAAAACATGTCCACCTTGCGCAAGGATTTCTGAGTAATGGTCTCTGCAAGAGGTCACGTGTATACTCTCCTTCTATTAAGAGTGGTAAATTCTTTATTGGCTACTCAAACTATATCCAATCACCTCCCTAAGAGCGACCTTTAAGAGGCAATAAAAAACAGTGTTAAAGTATAGAATCAATGTCCAAAATAACCTTGAGCACCTCAAATCTAAGAATACTTGCACCATTTCTATGATGAGACTATCATTGACATATAAATAGATAATCCATACGATTATCTCATGGCAAGTCATCCAATGTAATTGGCTACACTTAGCAAGTATTTACATGTTAACTTTAAACATTTCATGTTTATAGTTTATGAGATCAACTACTTGATCCAATCAAGAAGTATAACATGTATTAGCCTATCCGGATTAACAATATCTCATCTCGTTAATCCTATGATTAAGGATAGTTTAGATATAAACACATTTACACATGATAGGAATTTCACCATCATGATTTTCTTCATATTATGTTATACATCATGGACTACATCATTTGGTTTAAGATCTATATCAATTCATATATACATGAACACCAATATAATGCAAGAATGCATATATGTATGTATACATTAAGTGCCAAAGGTGATTGCTTTTAGGGCACCTCTCTAACATGGATTTTATAAAATTTATGGATTGTGAAATCTATGTGTTTTGGAAATTTCATCGTTTGGTTTGATAATAAAATTCATGGATTGATGATGTAATTATCATCATACTTATGTTTGGTTAAATGACTACAATCCATGGATTTAACAATTAATTTTCAATTTTATCATTTATTAAATATTGAACATTTATTATTAATTAAACACATATAATCAATTCCACTATATATTTAAAAATTTTAAAAATAAAAATAGTTATTTTAAGAGTTGAAAAATAAAAAATAAAGTTATTATATGTTATAATGTTGAATTACATTGCTAAAAAATATCTTTTAATTAATAATTTAAAGCATGTTAACACTATAATAATAATAATAATAATAATAATAATAATAATAATAATAAGTTGAAATTAAAAGAAAATTAATTTTTACCTTTTTAGGATTAATGATGGTTTTGGAATATTATTAATTTATTAGGAACAATATTGGAATAAAAAAATTGACAACAATCCCTTATTGATTAAAATCCATAGATTTTGAATTTTTCCACTTAAGAGGTGGAAAATTAAATCCTTAAAAAACGAAGAATTTTGGTGGATGAGAAATTTTTCAAAATCATGGATTTTGATATTTTTTAAGTAGTCAAATAATAAATTTAACAGAAATTCTTTGATTGTTTAAAATCTCTCATTTGAACATAGCCTTGTGTTTTTTGTGAATTTCTTGATGAGATATTGGGGTTGGGAAATAAATTTAAAAATAGGTATTTGATGATGCATATTGTTTTATGGTTTTCATTATTTCTGCTAATATGAGAAATTATTGCAGCTTTAATTATCCTCTATTATATTTTAGGAATTTATTGGGAAGGCATCACTAAAGTGTAAACTGTGGGCTTTCTGTATTGGTGATAGGAGGGGATTTGCTTATTAATGGCATCTGGTGGTAAATTATATGGAATTATGAGGAGGGTAGGATTTTGTGCATAATATACTAGGAATTGCAATTAGTTTTTAATATTTTTAAACATTTATACTCTATAAAGATGACAGGTAGTGGATTCACTGATAAACTCTGGTTTTACTTTTACTTTTACTTTATTGATATGGATGTTATTACCTTAGATGAGAGATGTTAATGACTGGTTATATCTAGTGCTGTTGCAACATTGCTAGGTGGTTTGATTAGTTGCTTTTGCATGCAGTGATTCCGTTTTCCTTTTTATATGTAAATGCATAGTTGGAAGTTTGAGGAAATGGAGCTTATGGTGGAAAATCCAAAGTCTTTCTTACGTACTTCCAATTGGATATTGTCTTATTATCTTTAGAAATTTATTATTTCCTGAACTTCAAATGGATTTTATGAAAATGGCAAAAATAGTGTTGTTTCTTCTCCTCTTAGATAATTTTCTTGTTCTTGAGCAGCATTGCTTTATTTTCTTTTTCTGATTTGCTGTTTGCTATCATAAAAAAAGGTTTCTTGCTTTAGAAAATAAACTTTTTAAACTCTAATTCTAATTTCCTATGTTAAGACTTTTCCCCCCTTTAACGTCTTTAAAGGATGTAGTTTCTAACATGCATAGTTATTAAAGTCACAACAGCACTGAGGTACTAAGACATTCTGAAACTTAGGTATAAACGCGCGCCTGAGTGATATAAAACATAAAAATAAAAAATAATTGAAAAAATTATAAATTTTATTATTAAACTAATAGTAAGATAATATAATATTATAACTGTTAAATCTTAAAACACATTAAGTCATAACAACAAAATAAGAATATATAAAAAAAACTTAATTAAGGTTTGAAATCCTAAACACAATGTTCCTAAACTTACTAAAAACTTTCCTAAACACACAAAAATTCTAAATTTATTAATATTATATTTAACAAATTCTAACACATATCAGTTATGAATTATCATAGTAAAACACAATTAGTCTTGTATTTAAATTATGTTGTTCAAATCGTCTTTGTGGATATTAGAACAAATATTTTTTTGCCCTAATTTTTATTTTTTCGTTTTTATTGTTTGTTTTGTAAATAATTAGATGTGGTAAGATCTACTAAAATTTTTTTCGATTTATAATCAATGGTTTAGGTTTCACACACTAAAAATGAGAAAAAAATATAAATATTTAACTAACGTTACAAACCTTAGGCTCAAGACGCTCGCCTTTATGACAGCACCCGCTTTCGTTTTTATTGTTTGGTTTGGAAATAATTAGGTATGATAAGATTTACTAAAAATTCTTTTCGATTTATAATCAATGGTTCAGGTTTTCCTACACTAAAAATGAGAAAAAAAATACAAATATTCAACTAACGTTACAAATCATAGGCTCAAGGCACTCGCTTTTGTAATAGCGCCCACTTTCGTTTTTATTATTTATTTTGGAAATAATTAGGTGTGGTAAGATCTATTAAAAAAAAATTTGATTTATAATCAATAGTTCAGGTTTTCCCACACTAAAAAAGAGAAAAATATATAAATATTTAACTAACGTTACAAACCTTAGACCCAAGATGCTCGCTTTTGTGACAGCGCCCACTTTCATTTTTATTATTTATTTTGGAAATAATTAGGTGTGATAAGATTTACTAAAAAATTTTTTCGATTTTTAATCAATGGTTTAGGTTTCCCTACACTAAAAATGAGAAAAAAAAATACAAATATTTAACTAACGTTACAAATTTTAGGCCCAAGGCGAGGCCTTTGTGACAGCTCCCACTTTCGTTTTTATTGTTTGTTTTGGAAATAATTAGGTGTGGTAAGATCTACTAAAAAAAATTTTCGATTTATAATTAATGGTTCAAGTTTCCCCACATTAAAAAAAGGAAAAAAATACAAATATTTAACTAACATTATAAACCTTAGGCCCAAGACGCTCGCCTTTGTGACAATGCATGCTTTTGGATTTTCAAGGCGCTAAAACTAGCGCCTAGTGCGCGCCCGAGACGTGCTTTTAACAACTACGTTAACATGCCCAAATCACTTTCCTTTAGAAAATATGCCGTGGGTGATTGATTGATCATTTGATCAAGGGATTCCTCTTCATGGATGAGAATGGATGGTCGTGCGGTGTGTTTGATATTTATTCTTTTTTTTTTTGTCTTACTAGTATTATTGTATTAAAGTGTATAATCCATTTGATTTTGTGTAAGTTTTTAAAGATGAAATCTATGACCTTATGGAATAAATGCCATTACAAGAGAGGAGGGTCATTTTCTCAGTTTCATTTTTTCCTCATTTCGGTCTGCCTTATGCATGCCAATAAAAGAAAAGTCTATACTAATGTGTTAAGTTGCCTGTTTAGACGCTCATGTAGCATCTTTAATCTGGTGAATCTTCTCGGCATTATATTGATATTAGGGTGTGTTGTTTTCTCAGGGTTGCAATTTAGCCTTACAAAGGGATAATAGCAGATTCTTTTTCTTTGACATGCACAGGTTGCACTGTCCCTGTGAGAAAATCAGGTATATCGGTTATTGTTTGACCTTTTCAACCACATTATGTTCGATTGATTTTTTTTTATCCTGTAAAATTCTTTATTTGTAATTTTTTTTTTTCTAAATGTGGTTAAAGCAATGTATTTTTTGAATGCTTTTATTGTGCTAATTGCCTTATATAATTAGCAGACAATTGTTTGGATGTAATACACCCTGTTTACTATAGCATATATATGCTGTCAGATATAAAAAAATTTGCAATGTCTTTAAAATTAATTAATTTGACAACGTGAGTGATTCTTTTAACCCAAAAAGAAAAGGGGGGAGTTTTTCTTTTCTTTGTGAAGATGGTATTAACCTTCTCAAAAGAAAATTGTTATGAATTATGAAAGATACCTGAAAATGTTTCTCTTGCACTATTTTCTTGACTAGATGGAAATGAAGCAAAAAGTGCTGAAGGTGGATTTGTCTCATTGTTTAGAAAAATACAAAAAAACTATATGTGCATTACCTGAAGAGTGCAAGAACCTTGTCGTTATCGTGAATGTTGATGTCTCTTATGGGGGTGGCTTCTTGTGGCTCTTCAGATCATGTCTTGTACTTCCTGCGATTTTGAGAGAATTTTTTTTTGACTGCTTACTCTTGTTGTCTACATTTTCCAATAATTCTGCATTATTTACCTTTTTTTTTTTTGTCACAGGGCTGTTCATTAGTAATGCTTAATCGTGAGGACATATATTCTAGCATGGAAACACCTGATGGAATATCTGGCACATGGTTTGGCGAAGGCAGAACCTTTGGCCACTGGTTTGGCCGCTGATGTGCATGGGCAGGTATTCTATGAAATTATATTTACATTGTCAAATCCTATATCGGAGTCAATTTCTATCTATTTAAGTTTGTAATTATAGACCTATTTAAAAGAAGTACAGAATATTTAGTTTGCCTATTTTCTTGTTTTATCGTTTACAGTCTGTCTTTTTTATTTTTGCTGGTTCTATGACTTCGCATTTTGCTTTCATCAAATTCATCATGAGTACGCACTTCTGATCCTCCATCATATTCTTGCCCTTCTTTCTATCTAACTAAAAAAAGTATTTACTTATTTTATGTACATTTTTTTCCTATAGCATATGCCCAAGATCTTGCTCATATTTTTCCATTATGGTCATGAAGTGTGTGGTCTATATGCAGTTGGTGTTAGACGCCCCAATACAATAGTTGATGGTACCAAATACACTGAGGAGGGGATGAATTGAGTGTATGCACTTTTCGGCTCCGTTCTGGAATTTGTATAATTCACTCATTTATCTATAAAGTTTAAGATTGGGATAAGGAAGTGTTTAAATGAATGATGCATGATTTAATTTCCTTAAAAAATTGATTTTACATAAATTTCTTAAGAAACTTGAATCTTCATAATCTTCAATATTTCTTCGAAAATTGGTGTCTCTCCTATCTTCATTCCTTGCCATATTTCAACATTTTAACTTTAAAAAAAAAAAATTAATCCTGCTTTAAAATCATTAGAACATACAATGGCAAGTTTGTTTAGGGTTTTATTATCATCAAAGCAAAGATATTATAGCCTTGAGACAATATTAACAATGATGGAACACAAAAAATATTGATCTCCGTAGTATTAACTGATTTTTCTATAGGCTCAATGTTATCTATTGCCTCGAAAAATTATCTCTAATGCACATGAATATTGTTAAACTTCAATTTCTCTCTTAAAAATTACTCTACTTTCATTATTGTGTTGAAGTGTCCTTTTTTGTTTTATAATCAAAACTACAAATGTGTTTAAAATTTAACTAAATTATTTTTAAATCATTTTGCATTTAAGCAGGGTTCATATAATTATTTTTTATTATCATTTTTTTAATTTTTGTTATTAAATTCTAATAGAAATTGAAAATAAAAACACAATATTTTTAAGGGACAAATTGACTTTTGATGATGTGTATGCACTATGTATAGATTCGTGAATGATAGAAAAATTAACCCTTTCTCTGCATCATTTAGATTGTACTCTTATCATATTTCACTTATCAGAAGTAGGGAATAATAAAACAAAATAACAACTGCTTTCATATTCTTACCTTTTTGTATTTGCTGTGTTATTTTTTGTAGTTTTGCTTGTACTCTTTTGGAAATTGCCATGCTATTATTTCTTCCACCATTTTGCCCTTTCTTTTTTTAAATCGAATCACAATGTACTCAAGTGATTGGTATAAAATTGTAGGTGATTACAATCTTTGATTCTTTTTCTCAATTGTGCTGTATGTTGATTGCAAGACTTGTGGAGGAGCATTGTGGTTTGGAACATATTCTCAAATTGAGAGTACATGTTATTTTGATACGATGGTTTTTACTTTTGAGGATGCAAATCTTTTCAAAATAGATCTCATTTGATTACAAACTGCTTCTGCCTTGGCGTTTTTCTCTCAATGATTTTTCTTTGTTGCAGTTGACTGTTTTGAACACGGGAATTGGCAGTGAAAGGCGGAACTTTAGGAACATGATGAGCAATTTCCAGTTCATGATCAAGGAAAACGGTGTTGAATACTTCTGTCCTGGCAGTCGAACTTAACGAAACAGAAAGTTCATCATTGGATGGTATATGTTACCGACAGATCTGCTGCCAACAGCCTGTATGCAAGAAACATGATGTGGTTGGTTTGTGATAATGCTTTCCACCAAAAAAGAGGTGTTGGGAATCCGCAGGGAAGTGGGTGGGAAGTCCAATGCGAATGGTTTGCGACCAAAACTTCAAAAAAAAAAAAAAAAAAAAAAGAATAGTAAAAGCCAACAATGCTTCTGAGTTGTAGTCCTGAATATGCAGAACAGCAGCGGCAGAAGTTGGGTTTTCATCTGGATGATCAAAGTTATTCTGATATTATTCGCGGGATTGTTAGACATAGGAGTAAAGTTACCTTAATAATATATAATTCTTGGAGATAGTCTATACAGTACCGGCAGAATAGGAGAAATAATTGCCATTATTTTCATAAATTGATAGCATCGTGCTGTAGATTATCATCACACCTATTAGTTAATGTCGAAGACAATTTTGATGCTGATGGTTCTAAATATTATACAACCACCCAATGTTTTCAGACCTGATTCGTAAGGGAAGGGTCAAAGTCAAAGTTAAAATGGAATTGAACCGGTTTAAATGAAATTTAAGGGCTAATTGTACAAATAATACTAAACTTTCTCACTTTATTATAATTTATTACCAAATCTTTTAATTGTTACAAATCGATAACAAACATTTCATAAATATTGCAATTTGATACCAATTTTCAATTTCCGGCATCAAAAAAATTACATGGCGTTACTAGATGAATTTCATCCACAGTCCTCCAATTATATAACTCGGTACCTCAAAGATATTTGTAACACAAAAGTACCCCAATTATGTAAATTGTAACAACTCGGTACCTCAAAGATTATTTGTAATACAAAGGTACCCTAATTATGTAAATTGTAACAATTCAATACTTTAAAAATTATTTGTAACACAAAAGTACTTCAACTTTTATTTTATAACTAAATAGTATTTATATTTTCAACTATTAGGGTTCAATTACCATTGTGTTTGGAAAAAATATTTTTTGGAAAAAAAAATTTGTATTTTTAACTTTTTTGAGTTTTGAAAACTATTTTTAGTAAATACAGATAAATAGATATTTTTCCAGAAACATATTTGGAAAAAAATTCATAAAAAATAAAAAAAAATTAATCAATTAAATCAAAAAAATTTAAAACCTATTTTTGGAATACTTAACAATACTCTCAAACACCATTTAATCTCTCTAGCAGAAATGTAACAAAAAATATCCAGATAAATTTTAATAAAAACAAAATTAGTTATAATATACAGTCAGTAAAATTGAAATTTATCTAATGTGAATATTACATCTAATTTTATTTTTATTAAAATTTATCTAATGTGTATATTTTATATCACACTTATTTTACGGAAACTAATAGTCAAAGTAGGAAGTATTATTTAATTACAAAATAAAAGTTGAGTTACTTTTATATTACACAATAAAAATTGAGGCACTCTTGTGTTATAAATAATTTTTGAGGTACTAAATTATTACAATTTACATAATTGGGATACGTTTGTATTACAAATAATCTTTCAAATACTGAATTGTTACGAATTATATAATTAGAAGACCATAGATGAAATTCATCAGGCGTTACTCTTTTATCCATATCATATTTATTCTTTCATAAAAACATATTCAAAATAGTGACTATTAAATATATTATTTTCTTTTTTCTAATTTATTTGTATAACTTTTTTTTTAATATTTGAAAACGTCGCTATTTGAGTGTGTTTTTATAAGAAAATAAATCTAATGTGGCTAATAGAGTGACGCAACATGTCATATCATCTATCCGGTGCCAAAAATTAAAAATTGGTACCAAATTACAATATTTATGAAAAGTTTAGTATTAATTTGTAACAATTAAAAAATTTGGTACTAAATTGTAATAAAGTGAGAAAGTTTGGTATTATTTATACAATTATCCTGAAATTTAAACTGGAATTGAACCGGTTAAAATGAAATTTTATAGGTTAACAGTAAAAACCTATTGAGCTTTCTAGCAGTTAAATTGGTTAAATTGGCCGGACCAGTAACCATGATATTTATTTATCTAAAGAAGGCCCAAAAAAAAAGTATGACATATTTCCTTCTTGGGATTGGACTTAAATTACAATCTCAATTATCATCATCCATTTCTAAGTGATACAATCAGCTCTGCTAAATAGTCACCAAATCTAACAAACTGTTGAAGGATTACACACTCTCTTGCTTGCTTACTAGTAAGGAATATAAAGAATAGTTGATTGAAAATCTTACAACACTCAAGATGCCACAACAGTCAACGGGCAAGTTTTAGTACCCAATACTAAAGGATGTTATCAACTTGTGATATACAACATTGTATATCACAAGTTGATAACATCCTTTAGTGTTGATAACATCCTTTAGTGTTGGGTACTAAAAATGTTTAATAGTTGTACTATTTCAACTGATATATAAAAAAATCTAACAATAATACTACTTACTCCAACTTATTTTGTATCAACTTGTCTCAACTGTATTAAAATACTCGTACTTTGATGCAAGTTGAGCAACACAAGTAGAGGGGTTGACAAAATACAAATATTTTAATGCGGTTGGGACAAACTGATACAAAATAAGTTAGGACAAGTAGCATTATTGAACCAATAAAACTAGCCACGGAAAAGAAAACGAGTTACATGCAAAGAAAACCAAAATACCTCATTTTATTTGCCTTTGCGTTAGAACTTCCAAGTCCAAAGACCCTAAAATAAAATTCCATAACCAAAAATACAGCAAAATTGAATGGCAATGCCACATTAACAATATTATTACTGTGAAATAAACCAACTGTCAACCAAATAATATCACCAATGGTTAAATTAATGGCAATTACAGTTCGCCACAATATAATTAATTTGGACTAAACCATCCGTCAACCACATTACACTACCAACGACGTGCAGCGCCTCCCTGCTCTCCAAATAATAACATATCTTCTCAATGTTTATTTTTGTTTATTGTGCATACCTGTTTTCCCCCCTTCAAGATAAATAATATCACATCCTCACATGCAAAGAATGACCTAACTTACCTCGCAAATATAGTACAGAACTCTAACAACTTATGCAGCTGCAGACTGTTTATCTTCATGATCTTCAAGATTCAAAGCTTGAAGCAGCTTAGGCCAAGATTCTGGGATTCCTCCAGGAAGCTCGAACTCCAACAACTTTCCACGATGACGGTAGAAATCTTCAAGAGGTTGACTCTGCAGCACAAGAATTGTTCCAGTGAGCATTTTGAGAAATTCAGACAAAAATGAACGTTATATTTGTTTCATTGCTAAAATAGTAAAAGTATTTTTCATGATACAGACTACAAATAAAAAACCACAGCTGGAACCACAATTGACCCTGCGGTTCAATGGTATCCTGAGTAAGGAGAGCGTAATAGTCCGGTTATAATGAAAGTTTCTACAAGATATTACGGCAGAATTTCAGATGAAGAATCCATAAGTAAATTACAGCAAAGCACCAAAAAAATAAAAAACACAGCTCAACTAATGAGTACACCAGTATGAAGAGTCAAAAGCCCCAGAATAGGGCGACACATGCATTGAGATGAATAATCTAGTCAGGATAATTAGCAAAATTATCTGCAATCAGATACTCCAACATCACCACCATTAAAGTGACCTAGGGGCGCAAGACCCCAATAAAAAAAAATCTTTGCTATGACGCAGGCAAATCATAGAAAAAACTTTATCAACAAATTATGATGGCAATGATAGAAAAAATAACAAAGATAACTATGAGTCATCATTTAGAAAAATAGGTTGAAAAAACAGTCATAGGATAAAGTAATGTGTTCTCAAGTGCAAAACAATAATATGTGATGGTCATAGTTTGGTACAAATAAAAGTTACATTTAAAGGAAAAATAACTAGGTTAGGTGCAGTAGCTGATCATGGGTGTGGGTGTGGTGTGCACACATGTGCATGTGTGAGAGAGTGAGAGAGTGAGAGAGAGCACCCCCACTGTTCATAATTGAAGATAATCCAAAATTTCTCACAAAAATTCCCCTTTCTTCTAAGATATATGCTGTATGTGTGTAAATATAAATGAAAAAAGGGGAAAGAGAAGTTGATTCTACCTTGAGGTTAAGATTAGATTAAGAGGAATTAAGAGAAATGAATCAGAGGAGTAAAAGATAATTACTAAGACATGAGAATGAGCTGCCATGAGGTTTCATTAGCTTTGTCCAATCAGCATGACAATAGAAGTACAAAAAAAGATATTCACTGCAGCATGTACTGGTGTGCAAGTGTCAGTAAAGTTCTTAAGCATGTAGTGGAATCAAATCTTAATTTTTAACTGCACATTGCTGATGACAAAGCAGATTCTACAATGTAAATAGTCAAATGCTTAATATATCTTAGTTTATATAGACATGAAAATCAATGTGATGAGCAATAACAAGTTGCTTTGTCCTAAGGTTCGTACCAATATTTTCCTTCATAAGTTCGTTTTTATTTCCCTAAACTATAAGATTCTCATTAGGCATTAGCATTTTGTCTCACCCTGCTGTATTTTACTAAACTTTTTATATTAATGCATTTGCTGTTTTTTTTTTCCAGAATGGAAATATATTATATCTAAATAATTGCATTTTTCATTTTCCCCATAATTACCCGATATATTTTGAGATAAGGGCAATTCACACTTTTTAATTATTACATTTTTCGTTGTTTTCTTTTTTCATAATTCAAACAGAAGAAACTCAAAATTCAATGATTGTTCAATCTTCTTGGTTATTATTCCCATAACTAATCTTGCATGAAAAAATTTTGAAAACGCTATGCCAGTTATAAAACTTCTCTAACACAGCAAATCAAATATAGTAGGGTAACATATCAGATACCTATTATAAAGCTAATCAATCAAAGACTTAATTTTCCATAGTTGTTGATTAAATCAATAAAGAGGATTACCATTTCACTATAAATACGGAATCGCTCCTTAACAACTTCTTCTGTATCATCAGATCGCTGAATAAGTTTTGTTGCACAATGAGGGGGAGGAAGAAGTGGAGCCATATATATTCCAGGCTTCCCATTCTCACCCTTGATGTCGATGCAAGCAATGTTATAATTTCCTCTACACTCACTGCAAATCCTTCTTCCTAGGCATTTTGCAAGTAGAGCTTCTTCCCTAAGCTTTAGGTTAACCACCAAATCAATATCTGTTACTCCCTCCAATATTTCCTGGAGCATGATAAGCGTATAAAAATCAGATTACTAGGGTGGAAACAAAAGCACTCATCTAAAGCAGAAAAATATGGAGAACAAAGGAACAAAAAACAACAAATAGCTACCTTTAATAGGTCTATGCACAGTGTATAACTTAGGCAGTTGAAAAACTTATTTTTTTGATAAGCATTTACAAGTTTTACTTGCACTCCTAGAATTTCTAACAACTGTTCCTAAATTAGGAAGGGCATCAAGTGTAGAAAGTTCTCTAATGGTTAATCCTACAAAAATCTCAGACTGATTCTAGCCATATACTAACATGACTTGTATGAATATTATTATCATTGACAAGAAATAAGATATCAGTAAATATTGACAGCTGCGAATAGAAGTGCAAGCAAAACACAGACATGCAGCTTTTCAGAGCTTGTGTAATAACAATTTATTAAGGGATATAAACAATGTAGTGAAAATAGTTCAAAGAAGTTCAAGATGGACTTCTATAAGAAAATACTGAGAATCATATGCATTCCCTAGAGTAAATAGAGAGCAATTGACAGGAAGCAAATTATTAACTTTAAGGTGCTCAACAATGAACATTTTCCCAGCCAAATATAGTTATGCCAGTCTTAAAAAGTCCTGTTTGCAAACTTTTAGCAGTCTAAATAATAGGGGGAGGAAAGCTCACCGCTTGTCTGATAGTTCGAGGGAAACCATCAAGGATAAAACCAGATTCACCCTTAGCTTCCCCAGCTTCTAGACGCTTGGACAATAAATTAATAATAATTTCATCCGAAACTAACTGGCCTTGGTTAACAATCTCCTTAAGCTGTGACAAAGTGATCAATCAAAATAAGCAAAACAACAAACTCAAATTTGGAACTTTTTTTTCATTAAAATCGAAACTTAAAAACAAAATTGAATGTAGCCAACAATATAATTCCCAAACCCAACAAAGATCACATAATTCAAACTCCCAAATTATATTTAAAAAAAAACCCTAAAAGGGAAACACCTGAGAGGCAAGTGGACCAGAGGAATTGAGCTCCTCACGGACGAGATCGCCGGTGGCGATGTGAGGTACACCGAGAAGAGAAGAAAGGCGAGAAGCGTAGGTACCCTTTCCAACACCGGGACAGCCAAGGAAAACCCACTGGACACTTCGGTTTTCGGAATCACGATGGAGATACAAAGGAGAATCGCTATTATGAGAGAAAAAGGGCGAAGATTTGAAATCAGATTCGGAATTGAAAGAAGAGAAAGCTCGAGGAACGAAGGAAGAAAAGTAAGAGGTGGTTCTTGATATTCTTAAAGAAATCGCCATGGATGCTGGAGTGATTTGAATTGAATTAGGGAAAACAGAAAGAGAAGAGAGGCGATGTTGTTAGTTGTTTGTGAGTTGGATATGAAATAAAAAGGTTTGAGTTTTGACGTAGAGGAGGAAGAGGTTGCTAAGTTAGATTTAGGGTTTGGAATCTTAGGATTTGTCATGTTTATAACACAATAACAAACACGTGCTCTTAGTTAAAGCCTTAGAGCGTCTGTCATTCAAATTGGAAAAAGCGCTTACAAAAATTTTTTTTTTTTTGAATTTGAAAATTATTTTAAAAAAAACGAATAAATATATATTTTTCTAAAAAACAGATTTAAAAAATATATATAATTTATAAAAAATTAATCAATTAAATTAGAAAATTCAAAACTTACTTTGCGAACATCGATTTCAAATTCCATGGGATAGAAGTTGAGCTTTGCCATTAGCTCCTCTTATTTAATTTTTGTTTATAAAGAGAGAATAGGGGCAAATTATTTATTTTATTTTATTTTTCTTATATAGGTAGCTGATATGATTTTTCTTAAGCAATTAACATGTGCAGAAGGTGGTAGATCTATAAATTTTGTATTGTAAAGTCTATATATATAATATAAATTTTAGGGCGGAATGGTATGGCAATTTGGCATGGATGTTCTCTTTTACATAACAGTTGATGTGGCTTGAAACAAATAACACTTGTTACTTTGAATTTTAAATGAAAATTCTCTGCAATTTCGGAGTTGTTAAGCTATTCATGAGTGAATTTCTTATATAGACAAAAAGGCCTGACGAATAAGATCAATTAGTCCCATGCCTAAGATTTTGCCTCAAAGATGTGCATAGGTATAAACACCATGAAGAAACCACTCCAAATCACTTTTAATTTCAGCTATTAATGATCAATAAATAAAATTAAATATTGATGATCCAATAATTTTAAAACACTTAATGTAAATTACACTAAATGCATTAGAGAAGCCAAATAAGTTTTAAAGATCCCACATATACCCATTAGAGAAGCCACTAAACCATTTAACTACAAGTTCATAAACCAAAGCAAGAAAGCACCAAGGTTGCGTTACACAAATTTATAAAAATGGAATCAGAATCATATTCTCCAATGTTTTAACTCAATATAAAGGTATCAAGCTCAAATTTGGAATGTACATCTCATTCTTATGTTTGTTAATATTTTTAATTAAGTTTTAGGTCAAATCATAAAGTGAGTACTTATCAAAACTTCAAAACTCAACTGAGTCTCAAATCCCTATTGACTTTGTTCATAGAACGTTCCAAAATTTACAACCTAGAAAAGGAAGCTGGATAAAATGTTGGACATGGACTCCCAGTCCTATGCAAGAATTGTAACCAAACCATAGTTTTGACGGTTCAATTCAGTATGACAGAATAACAAAGAACGAACTGGATTTACACTATCGACCCCTCCAAAAATATGAACCGAACCAAATTATGATAAGCTCCGATTCGATTTTGCACTACCCTAATGGTAATTAACTAATACCCTCATTCATAACAATTCTCCATGCACACATTGGCCATCGGATATAAAGGTCCTAGCCCATCTGCCTTCAAGTTTGCCAAAGGATGGCATGAGAAGTCTGATATGGCTCGTGCCTACTTAGTAAAAGCCGCAAAAAGAATGAAGAAGTGGGCCGATACTAAGAGGAGGCACTTGGAGTTTGAAGAAGGAGACTTAGTTATGGTGAAGCTCCTCCCACATCAAAGCCGAAGGTTTGCGAATGTGCATAAGAGATTGGTTAGGCGCTATGAAGGCCCATTCCCCGTGGAGAAGCGTATTGGCAAGTTAGCCTATCGCTTGACTTTGCCTTCACATTTGGAGATGCATCCGGTGTTCCATGTGAGCTTTTTAAAGCCATTTCATAACGACAAAGAGGAACCAAGCCGGAGCGAGTCGAAGAGAGCGCCTACGGCCATCACCACGACACCCGAGCGTGAGGCCGAGGAGATTTTGGCACATCGAGTAATCCCGAGGCGTGGCACCCATCCAAGTTATGTTGAGTACTTTATCAAATGGAAAAGGTTGCCAATTAGTGAATCAAGTTGGGAGCACGAGCTCCACCTTTGGGCCAACAAGGACGTCATCAAGGCATATGAGAGGGACGCGACGAGGACGTCGTCATATTGAGTGGGGGAGAATGTCATGCACCGCAGAGGTTCCACCGAAATTCTCTAGACTTCTCCACCATATTCTAAAGTTGTGTAGATTATTTTACACACTTGTAGAGAATTGTAGATATGTGTACATAATTCTTGTAAAG
>CATIWF010077294.1:0-22690 GCA_949630135.1 Balakata baccata | reverse complement strand
AATTACACATGATAGGAATCTCATTATCATGATCCCATCATGATTTCCTTCACGCTATGTTTCATATCATGGACTTTCATTAATTAGTTTAAGATCTATATCAATTCATATGCAAATGAATACTAATATAATGAAAGAATGCCTTTATGAATGTGTACACTAACTGCTTAAGGCGATTGCCTTTTGGGCACATCTCTAACAGAACTATGTCCTGAGCAAGACATTACACAGGTTGGTGATGATTAGAAAGGGTTTGAATATTATGAGCAAGAAGATGAATAGAGCGAGCGATACATATCTTGACCGAAAAAGTTACATCTTGAGCAAGACTTAAACGTATCACAAGAAAGAAAAGGGAAAAGAGATAGAAGCACATAGATGTTCATAAAAAATATCTATATAAAGCATAAATGTTCAAATATATCATATAGAAGCACATAGAACAAGTAAACAAATATGGTATACATATCAATTTATAAAATGTCATGCATATGAGTATGAAGATATGACTTAAAACAATGTGCTCCCATCAAATATACCAAGCTAACTTTTTATAAATCTAAATCTTTCATCTTTAAGAGGCTTGGTAAAAATATATGTCAATTAGTTATTAGTGTCAATAAATTCTAACATAACATCACCGTTTTGGACATGATCTCTTAAAAAATAATGTCTAATATTAATGTGCTTACTTATAGTATGTTAAATGGGATTTTTTGAGAAATTTATTGCACTAGTGTTATCACATTTCATGGGAATGTGATCAATCACTTAACTATAGCCTTTGAGTTGTTGTCTCATCCAAAGTACTTGAGTGCAACATATTTCACTTTGGTAGTGGACAAGGCAACCGAAAATCGTTTCTTGCTAAACCAAGAAACTAAACATTCACTAATTAACTGACAAGTTTCGGATGTGTTTTTTCTATCTAAAAGGTTAACAGCTTAATCGGCATCTGAAAAATCAATTATATGAAATAATGTATTTATAGGATACCATAAACCTAAATGTACTATGCCATGTAGATATTTTAAAATCCTTTTTTACTACATGCAAATGTGATTCCTTAGGACATGATTGAAATGTAGTACACAAGCATACACTATACATAATATTGGGTCAAGAGGCGGTTAAATAAAAAAGAGAGCCTATCATACCTTTATAAAGCTTTTCATTAATTATTTTACCATTTTCATGTTTATCCAACTTTGTTGATGTGCTCATTTGAGTCTTGGCATTCTTGCAACCATCCATTCCAAACTTTTTGGTTAACTCCTCTGTGTACTTAGAATGGTTGATGAAGATGTCATCTTTGCATTGCTTAATTTGAAGTCCAAGGAAAAATTTGGGCTCTCCCATCATGCTCATCTCAAATTCCTTAGTCATATACTTAGCAAATTGTTGGCAAAGATTTTCATTAATAGACACAAAGATAATATCATTAACATAAAATTGAACAATAAGAGTGTCATGCTTATGCTTTTTAATGAAAAGAGTTACATCTATATATCCTTTGGAAAACCCATTGTCTAGAAGAAATGCATTAAGCCTTTCATACCAAGCTCTAAGAGCTTGCTTAAATCTATATAAAGCCTTAGTGAGCTTATAGACATGGTTTGGAAAAGCATGATCTTTAAAATCGGGAGATTGTTCAACATAAACTTCCTCCGATAAAAAATCATTTAGAAAAGCACTTTTAACATCCATTTGAAAAAGCTTGAAAATCATATGGCATGCATATGCTAATAAAATATGAATTCTTTCTAATCTTGCCACGGGTGCAAAGGTTTCATCATAATCAATGCCTTCCTTTTGGTTACACCCTTTGGCAACTAATCTAGCCTTATTTCTAGTGATGTTACCATCCTCATCTAGTTTATTCCTATAAACCCACTTACTGCCAATAATTCGATAGTCCTTGGGTCTTGGAACTAAGGTCTAAACCTTGTTCCTCTCAAATCAATTGAGTTCCTCTTGCATAACAATCACCTAAGTTTCATCACCCAAAGCCTCATCAATTGACTTTGGTTCAATTTGAGAGACAAAAGCAAGATTGGAATCAAGAAGCTTGGAGCGAGTACTTACACATTTGGAAGGGTCACCAATGATTTGATCTTCTGGGTGGTTTCTTACAAACTTCCACTCCTCTAGTAGCTTATTGGATCCTTGTTCTTAGACTTTAGGTTGTTCATCTTTTTGATATTACTCTTCTTATTCCTCATCAAGATCATCCTTCTTAGAAGATTCTCTATGTTCCTCTTGATTAAGGTTGAGATTCTCCATGGTACCTGCAACATCATCCAAAGGAATACTTTTTCTAAGATAAAGTCTACAAGATTCATCAAAATTAACATACATAGACTCTTCTACAATTAAGGTTCTTTTATTGAAGACCCTATAAGCTTTGCTAGAGGTGGAATATCTATGAAAAATACCCTCATTTGATTTTGAGGAAAATTTTCCAAGGTTATCCTTGGTATTCAATATAAAACATTTGCAACCACGTACTCTATGGTATAAGATCTTGGGTTTTCTTCCATTCCAAAGCTTATAAAGAGGTTTTATTTAAAATAGGTCTTTTGAAAACACAGTTTGAAATATAACAAGAGGTATTAGTGGTTTTTGCCCAAAAGTAGATTGGTAAACCATACTCATTGAGCATTATTCTAGCCATCTTTACCAATGTTCAATTTTCATTTCAACTATCCCATTTTGTTGAGGAGTTCTTGGTGTGGAAAAATCATTAGAAATACCATTTTCTAAACAATAGTTTTCAAAAAGATCATTTTCAAACTCTTTGCCATGGTTATTTCTAATCTTGGAGATAAAATATCCATTTTCATTTTGGACCCTCTTGGCAAAGTGTTTGAAATTTTCAAAAGTATCACTTTTAGGAGCTAAGAAAATTACCAAAGTAAACCAAGAGTAATCATAAAAAATAACAAATGCATAATATTTTCCACCCAGACTAGCAACTCTACAAGGTCCAAACAAATCAAGATGCAAAAGTTGTAGAGGTCTAGATGTACTTATAATAATTTTGAGCTTGAAAGATGATTTGTGTTGCTTTCCCCTTTGACATGGCTCATGTGTTTTGTCCTTTTAAGTACTTGACCTTTAGGAAGCCATCTATTAGTCCATCCTTTCTAAGGCTTTGAATTAAATCCATGCTTGCATGTTCAAGCCTTCTATGTCATAGCCAAGATTATTCACTAATAGATACAAGACAACTAGAGAAAATATTAGTTAACTTGTGTAAGTCAATTATGTAAGTATTGTTATCTCTTTCTCCTTTGAAAATCTCTTGACCATTTAAGGTCACTAGACATCCATTAGAGCTAAAGATAACTTGATTTCCCTTATCACATAATTGACTCACACTTAAAAGATTATGCTTCAAACCATCAACAAGCATCACATCCTCAATAATTGAAATGCCATCAAGTCCTATGGGACCAAAGCCAATTACCTTACCCTTAGCATTGTTTCCAAAGGATTTAAAGCTTGTAAAAAGGCTTTTTATTTTCAGTCATGTGCCTTGAGCATCCACTATCCAATAGCCATACATTCTCCTTGCTAGTGGACTTAAGGCATACCTACAAAATATAAATTCAAGTTTGGTTTTTAGGTACCCAAACAAACTTGGGTCCTTGGGGGTTAGTTTTAGAGGAATCCCAATGGGATTTCCTTAGCAATAATGGCATTACTTAGTTTTAAAGGATTCTTGCCGTTTCACTTAGAGTTTTGGCCTCATAACCTTCTTGTTTGAGGCATAAGAGGAAGTGTAACAAGAAAAACACTCATGTGTAATGGGTGCTTTCCTAGGTACATATCTCTTATATAAGAAGGCATGATTAGCCTTTTGAGGTTTCCCTCTTGAGTCAAGTGAGTCTTTGATATTCTTCCTTTGAATAGAGGCTTTATTATGTGATTTGCTCTTAGCCTTAGAGGGAACTACCTCAATTGAAGAGGTTTGTGATGTAGAAGCTTTAACAAATATAGTTATAAGTGTAGATGAAGATAGTGCTCCATTAAAGCCTAAGTCATATCTCACTAAAGGATGTCTTTAGGATACAATTAGAGTATCCAAATTTTCCTTCCTTTTGTGAAATTTTGAAATAGAGAGTTTTAACTTCTCAACCTCATTTTTTAAAGTATTATTTTCTTTAAGTAAAGAGTTGGTTAAGGGTCTAGATGAAAATTCATCCAATGACTTCTTTAGAGAAGCATTGAAAGTTTTTAGCTCTTCCACAACTTTTTGGAAGTTGGATATGTCATCTTTAAGCTTAAGGCTATTTTTTTTTTTTGTGAAAATCAATTTTCTTTTTATATCTAATCATCATCATCACCACCACCATCTAAAGCAAAAAAGGAAGAAGTAGAAGTTACCTTATTGGAGTTATCCTCCGAAGCCATGAAGCATAAGTTAGCTATATCTTCTTGGCTCCGCTCATCGTCACTTGGTGTAGGATCATCCTATATAGCTTTATGGCCTTTATCTCTTTCATCCTTATGAGACTTGCCCTTATACTTTTTGAGCCTTATACATTCGGATTTGATATAGCCTTTCTTTCCACATTCATAGCACTTCATCTCCTCCTTATTCTTATTGAAGTTGGATGAGGAACCTTTTTACTTTAAGGTTATTTGCTTATAGTCCTTGATAGTCTTATACTTGTTGACTATCATCTAGATAGCATGACTATCTCCTCATCCTCTTCTTCACTTACCTCATTATCACTAATGAGGTCCAAGTCTTGAGCCTTAGAGTAGGTGGTGCTTGCCTTTAATGCAAGAGGCTTTTTCTTCTCCCTTTCACCCTCAAGCTCCTTTTCCCTTACAAGAGCCATCTCATGTGTTAAAAGCTTGCCAATGAGCATATCGGTAGGAATGTTGCTCAAGTCCTCATTGGTTTCTTCTATACCAGCCACTATTGAGCTATAGTCCTTCATAGGAAGACTTCTCAAAATCTTATTATTTGCGTCTTCAAGGCTTATATGTATTCCATATTTCTTCATGTTGTTGATGATAGAGAGTAGGTGGTTTGTCATATCAGTGATAGTCTCATTGGGCTTCATCTTAAAGAGTTCATATTCGTTCATGAGAAGTTGAATCTTCCTTTAACGGACTTGCTTGGGGCTTCATGATACTTCTCCAAAGTCCTCCATATACTATATACAGTTGGACAATGTTGAACTCCCCCATACACTGAGAGAGAGAGAGAGAGAGCTTGCTAGAATGGCCATAGTCTTCTTGTATGGTTAAGTCCTTTCATCCCTTAGAAGAATTACGTCTTCTCCTTCAGTATTCTTCTTTGTTGGTGGTGTCTATTCATTACTAATATTATCCCAAACAACAATGCCTTCACTATCCAAGTAAGCTTCCACTCTAAACCTCCAATGGGCATATTTGGCCCATCATAGTAGGGCTTGAGATGTTAGAATATTTTTTGGGCCATTGTTGATCTTTGTTAGAGTTAATGAAGCTTGAGTTCTAGACCTTGCTCTAATACCAATTGTTGTCCAAACAATCACCAAGAAGAGAGGGGATGAATTGGTGGAAAATTAAAATTTCTTGCATAAACAAGGAAGATAGAAGATAAAAGAAGAGGGACATACGAAATTTATAGAGGTTCAAGTGTTAACTAATCCTACTCCTCTTCCCAATCGTAATTGGGTATTCACTAATCTAATGCTTAGATTACAAATGGAGTTTTACCTGGCTCACTCCCTACTATGGTGTTTTCATAAGGGTAACACTTAACCCAAATTTCTATCGTGTTTTAATGGCTTATACAACAACCAATTTCTTCTAATTTGGCTCTCACACACTACTCAATTACAAGATAATTCAAGTGTTTAAAGCTAACGCTTGAAGCGTTACAAACAATTTAATGATATGAAAGTTGAGAAAACAAATTACAAGAGTTTTGGCACAATGAAAGTAGTTGGTTGAATTAAATGGCCTTTTGGTAAGGTTTTTATATTGATTATTGACTAATTAGCTATTATAAATGAATGTCATAACTTTCCCTAATGTCTTCTTAAAAGAGCATTAAATGATGTCTGAAAAAGAAAGTGTCCCGGTCAGGATTGTCCATGTATCACCGCTAGATTGGATGATAGCTCTAATAGCTAGTCCCTAGTCAAATATCCCGATCGAGAAAGGTGTGTCCTAGGCCAAAGATTCTTCTAAAAAAGTTGATTTGTTGGCTTGACTTTTGAGGATTGAATGGATTCCTATTGGGATTGGTGTCCTGGTCGAGATGAAGGTATGGTCAACTTGGTCATTTTGACTTTTAGTGATGACATGGCACTTTCTGGTTGAGGCGCTTTCTAATGGTCATGATTTTTCAAATATCCCAGTTGAGACACACATTGTCCTGGGCGAGATTCTTCACTGGAGCTCAAAAGGTGCTTCCCAATAGGTGCTTATTAGATCTTAAGGTGTCTCGAGCGAGATCCCTTATTGGATCTCAAGATGCCTTTGTCCCGAGCATGAAGCTTATTTTCCCGGACGGGATCTGTGTCCTGGGTGGGATGTTGTTGTCCCAAGCAGGACTTACACGTTCTTAACCTTTAATTTGATTGTTCACATAGCAAATGGATTCCAATTGACTTGAAACTTAAAGTGCTATTAAAACAACACTAATAGAAGATATTAGTAAAGTTTAATGTAATTGTCAAGATTAAAATAGAGATCAATCACCATAAGGTCAATAGGCAAGTTAATCAAAATTGTAAATAAGTAATAAATCATCTGATTTCAATTTTTATGCCCTCACAAGATGTCATTCCAGCACAAAGATAATTTTCAAAACTGAATCAAAGTGGGAAACTCAACTTATCGTATATAGGTGCTTCTTCATTAGGCTGCCTCAATCTCTAATCCTCTGGTATTTCCGATTTAGGGTTCCTTTTGGCTTGATACATAATTTTAATGGGAGAGTGTGGAAAAGTTTGGGTTTTTTTCGTCTGAGGGAGATTTCAAGGGGTAAACATTAAGAGTGGGAGACAACATTTGGGATGTAAGAATGCAAGGGGGAGAGAGATAATATTCTATAATAAAGGTTAAAGGAGGATAAAGTTGCATGCTACACATTTGTCACCATGAATATTTAATTTTATATTAATTAAAATTATTTTATTACAATTAATTACCATCATTAGCCGATTTTTTTTAACTCTCTAATTTAATTCTTTACTAAGGTTGAATGTCATAGACTTGTCACCATGAATGCTTAATTTTATATTAATTAAGATTATATTGTTACAATTAATTATCACAATTAACCAATTTTCTTTCTTAACTCTCCAACTTAATTCTTTATTAAGGTAGCATGTCATACATTTGTCTCCATGAATGTTTAATTTTGTATTAATTAAGATTATTTTATTACAATTAATTACCACCATTAATCAATTTTTTTTTTAACTTTTCAACATAATTTTTTACAAACTTGTTGAGACAATTACCGATTTTTCTCCAAATACAGTTGTTTTTTTTTTTTCTTTTTACTGTTAGCCTTCATATCTGCTCACAGTTGTGAGACTTATATTTCAATCACTAATACACTAAGTTTCTAATTAGTATATTGCATTCGGTCACAAAATGCACACATTTGAATAATCGGTGTCCATAATAATAATAATAAAGACAGTTGTGTTATATGTTAACTATAATGGGTTGTATGTATTAACACATATAATATACATATGACTTACATATTATTAAGTAATAATAGTTTATGTTGTTTCAATTTATCTCTGCAGAAAACATCATATGTTAACTATATATATATTATATGTATAGCGAATAAAGGAATTGTTCCCGATCAATCTTCAAATGGTAGTTTCCAAAGCTTAAAATGTTCAGTTCAAGATTTTTCAACTTTTTGAATCTATTTCTAGTATTAGATTTGAGAAAGGAAGCAAGAAAATAGAATATATGAAGATGGCAACTTGACACCCAATTTTTTGTTTCCCGATTAGCCCTCAAATGGTGGTTTTCCAAGTTTAAACTGTCCAGTCTAAGATTTTTTGACCATCTGAATCCATTTCCAGTATCAAAATTGTAAAGGAAACCAAGAAATAGGAGAATCGTAGAGCACAGTCTTGACATGTGATTTTTCGTTTCTAGATCCAGATCAGCCCTCAAACAGTAGTTTCTGGAGCTCAAACTATCCAGTTCAAGATTTTTCAATCTTAGAGTTCATTTTTGGTGTTAGATTTAAGAAAGGAAATCAGAAAATAAGAGAACCAGAGATGACAGCCTTGACGTGTGACTTTTCATTTCCCAATTAGCCTCAAGCGATTGTTCTCAGAGTTCAAACTGTCAAATCCAAGATTTTTCGATCTTCTAAGTCCTTTTTTAGTGTCAAAATTGTAAAAAGAAGCCAAAAAATAAAGAGAACCGGAAAGAGTACTCTTGACGCGCAATTTTCTTCTCGCTAATCTCCCAAATCTGGTCAAATTGAAAAAACTAATATCTTCAAAGTAATGGGAAAGTGGAAAACTAGTAGTGGTTCGAATATGATTAGAAATCGTTTAGGTGATAGACAAAGTTAATAATAGTGTAGAGAGAAAGAAATAAGGAAAAAAAAAAAAAAGAGAAAAAAACAGAAAATTAGAAATAAATTATCTTCAATTAATGTTTGAAAAATTTTATAATTATAGAGATAAAATTTAAAACTACTTATAAAATGAGGGGTTTGTGTCAAAATCCTAAACTTCTATTTTAAAAACCTGTTTATCAAAGCCCGATTTATGTGAGATCTCAAAATCTAATAAGCAGTTACATTTACACTATTCATGAGGCACCAATTATGAAGTTAATTTTAACTATACGCACTGAATTTTGTATTTATTGTAGTAAAATGACAATTCTTTGTTTCAAAAAATTATTTAACTATATTTTTATTTTACTAAAATAACTTTTGACTAGTTTTTAGATATGAATCACTATATATCTGATGGTTGATGTGTCACTAGAAATTTAATTTAACAACTAATGTGTCACTAAAAATATGATATGACAGTTGATATATCACCGAAAATCTGATGTGATAATTTTCAATTGATGGTCACTGCAAAATGTAGTGATGATAAATGAAGTTACCAATTAAGAGAGGTGATTGGAATACTATTCATTCTCATGAAATTTGTAGGAATATTGATAGAAATTTATCATAATGCAAGGAGATTATTATTATTATTATTATTATTCATGAACTATTAGGTTTCCTAATAAATAAAAAAAATACTATTCAATCATCTCAGTTGAAGTTCAAAAGTATTATTTGTAGGAAGATTTGTATGAGTCCTCCTAGCAGATTCAGCAAATTGGCAAAGCAAGAGGAAGAAATCAGTTAGTAAATAAATTTTTAAAAAAATATCAGACATTGTCAGCCAGCAAATAAAAAGTTGATAGAAATGAATAAAATTATTAATTATTTTACACGGCTATTTAATATTAGACTTAGTTTGTATATTTACAACTAGCAATTCATGTCTTACTACTCGTATTGATATAAATGTGGCATGTAATCCTTTAACATATTTATAATTATATATACACAGTGGCATATACCCCTAACTAAAAATATGTTAAATTATGTTTTTAAATTTTTATTTCTTTAATTGAGCCTCATCTCTCTCTTCTTTATTTTATTTTATTTTATTTTATTTTATTTCCTTAGTCTCACTTTTCCTAATATTTGAATTTAGGATCAAAGTATACAAGTTTGTTCCCATAAGTTGAATTTATTCCACACACACACACATATATATATAAAATAAACACACTGCAACCAACTAAAATTAATATTTTATAGGCATATGTTAATTTTTATAATGTATTAATAATTTGATATAATATAACATATATAAATATATAAATATAAGTATATGTGTGCAAAATAAATTTTTTTAGTAGAATAAAATTTAAGCACTTAATTATCTATACGATTATTATCAATACAAATTATATTATTAATTTACTAAATTTTTATACACATATTAATATAGTTAATTATAAAAGAATATATTATAAATTTATTTATATACAAACATATATGTTTATATAATTGAATACTTTAATTATTAGATATTTTATACATTTTTAAATGTGTCTAATCATATTATAATCAGTTAGATGTATTCATATTTATTGTGTCCAAAATTACCACTACATTGTCGGCCAGTAAATAAAATAGAGGCTTATATCTTTTTATTCTCATTATCAATTAATCAATGTGATTACACAACATAATTTAGATCCGATATTTATTTCTCAAAAAAAAAACATAAATATTTGATCAATTTTTGAGAAAGCTATTTTAGTATATGATACAGGAAACTTAATTCTTTTTTATAAGTAACAGAACAGTAAAAAGAAAAGAAGCACAATTCTTCTAAGTAGCTCCACTCACATCTTCTGGTGGAATGAAACGAGGGATGACAATTTGCTTTCGATCCTTTGATTTTTTCATCTAATATGCTCTGTCCTAATCCTGTCTCAATCTCGAAATTTTTTATATTAGAGACGGGATGGGAACGATATATACAATTCCCGCCCGATAATTTTATTTATATTTATACATATAATATTTATTTATATATTAATATAATTAATAAATTTAAAAATAACAAAATAAGAATATAACATTTATTTAAAGTAAAAAATATTTTTTCATTAAAAAATTATATAATTAACTAATTAATTAAAATAAGAAAATAAAAATAATTTTAAATATTGAAAAAAATAAAAAATATATTATAAAAATTGGGGATCGGATAGGGTAAAAGATCCCCATCCCCATCGGACATAGAGATGGGGACAAAAAACAAATTTCCGTCGGGGATCGGGGCAGGGTTGGGAATGGGGCAAGAGTTTCGAGGTCGGGAATGGAGAAATCCCTCATGAACCTGCCCCATTGTCACTCCTAAATGAAACCAGCACCAAAACAGATAAACTTAAATCTTATTAGCCAATTCGATTTAAATATTTAATATGATATTAGAAACATACTCATAAAATTTAGAAAAAATAAATATTTACCATTAAAGTTTAAAAATTATACAATTTGTCCTATATATTTTATCAAATACATCATTATGTTATATTTTCCACTAAAAAGACATTAGATTATGGTGAAATGACAGAAAAAAATATTATTTATCCTTTAAAGTTTTACCTATTGTATTAGTACTATTACAAGTTTGATATGTTATACTAGTATATTCCTGAAATTTGAAATATTCTACTAGTACTCCATCAAGTGAAAAATAGTATTCTTTTGATTAATAATACATATCTTAATTTTAACAAAAAACTACATAGTTTAATAAAATTAAAATAAAGATGGCAAATCGTATAATTTTAAACTTCAAGAGAGTATTAGTGTATGGGTAGCCACGATCTAGTTGGACCCATAGAACTGAACCAGTCCGTTGACTGCTAGTTCCGAGTCCAACTCGACAAGGACCGTAACCGTAGAGGGACGATTCCGATCCCTCCCTTATGGAATAGTTGACCGACTGTTCCGGGTCGGAATCGGTTACTTACAAAAATTAAAAATTAAAAATTTCTCTCTCCCCTAAACGGTCATGAGATTGTTCTACACACCCCTACCCCTTGACCTGACACATGTCAAGTTTGCCCCCCTCTCTCTCTTTTATTATAAATGATAGCTTCTTCTTTTTTTTTTTTTTTAATGTAACACATTTAAAAATTTAAAATTATAAAATATAATAAATTTTTAAAACAAGTGAAAGGATAAAAATACCCCTTATAACAGAAAAATAACAACTAGTTTTTTAAAGTATTTTTATCTTTCAATTACAGCAAATTTTCTCTATAAATACCTTAATTCATTTCAATTTCATTACACTTCTTACAATTTCTCTCAAATTAACCTCTCAACAATTCCATCTCAATTCTCTATACGTACTTCCTTGATTACTCTCTAATTACACTTTTAATTATTTTTTCTCTCTTTAATTCTCAATTTTTCCTTAATTCTCTCTACTTATTTCCAATTTTTTCAATTAATCATATTTAATTATCTCTAAAAAATGGCAAGCCAAAGAGGAAGAATGAGCAACTATTTTGGTAACAACATTTTTGAGGATGTGGAAAATTTTGTGGAGGTGGAACTTACTCCTCAAGAAAGCGAACGAATGAGGAGTGGTAGTGAATAACTGCCAAATTCAGCACAAAGGTCAAACATAAAAATCATCACTTCCTACATTTTCAAAATTCATTTCAAGAAAATTAACAAAGGCGAGAGTATATTTGATATTGTGTGCAAATATTATGTACAGACATACAAATTTAAAAATGGAGATAGGTATGACACATTCCAACGACATTTAAGGATTTCTGGTGGCAGATTTGTCTTTTTTCTCTCAATTATTTCAATATAATGATGAAAATAATAATAATAAAAAATAATTGGTTAAAATGATTAGTATAAAACATTTATCTTTAGTTTTGGAAAAAAAAGTAGATTTTATTAATTATTGTCAAAATGCATTAAATTCGGTTGCTAAACATGTTCCTAGAAATTCTCTTAAATGTGTTTTTATTTAATATGTATAAAGAAAATAAAAATGAATTGCATAAAATATTTATGAGGATTTCTAAGATGCACCCGATGTAAATACACCGGGTGCATCTTAGAAATCCTCATAAATATTTTATGCAATTCATTTTTATTTTCTTTATACATATTAAATAAAAACACATACCGGGTGCCTTAAAACCATTGAATTATTAACTTTTAATCTCATCCGTTGATAATGAATGGTTAAGATTAAAAGTTGATGATCCAATAGTTTTAAGGCATCCGGTGTAAATTATACTGGGTGCACCACAAAAACCCTCAATATTTATATCTTGAATGAATGTGTTACCATTTATAGTGATATTTGGAGTGATAATTGACATATGAAACAATATTACTTGTATTTAGAGCTTTTTATGATAGGCATAACGTGGGTAATATTTTTAAAATGATAAAAAATATTTTAGAAAAATATGCTTTAGTTAATAAAATTTTCTTTAGTTAATAAAATTTTTGATAATGCGACAAAAAGTAATGTTTCTATTAGTGATCTTCAAATTTTATATCAACCTAATATTGATGGTAGATTTTTTTCATGTTATATGTGGATGTCATGTATTAAATTTATGCTCGCAAGATGATTTAAAAAGTTTGGATGCTTTACTTGATCCAATAAAACAAGCAATTTTTATATTTATGGAGACATTCTAAATAATAAAATTATGAGCTTGATTTTGTCATGAAAACGGCAATGATATTCCAATTCGTTGGAATCCAATATTTGAATTAATCAACAAGTCATATGAATATAAAGAATTATTGTGCACATTTATTTCCAATAATGTGTCACATATTAATTTGTATCTACAATATTGAGATATTTGTCAAAATCTTTTAAAGATTTTTAAAGTTTTTAATAATACAACATATGCTTTAAGTGGTATTTATTATCATATATGTAATTTATTATTGCCTCAATGTATTAATATTGTTGATATATTTAAATAATATATAAATGATCCTATATATTTTGCATGATTGTATTTATGACATGAAAAGTAAATGGTTAGCTTATTTTAAACATATTCCAGTGATTATTCTTGTATCTTTTTTTTTTTATCCTAGATATAAAATTGATATGTTAATTGAATATTTGAATGATTATTACGAATATTTTGATGCGGATGACGTTGAATTTATAATAAATGATGCTGAAATGATAATAAATGATGTTAGAATGATAACTAGTAAATTATTTAATGAATTTAGTATTTTGTATAATATTTATTTTTTTAATGAATATTTATTCTAGTTAAGATGAGAGTGAATCATGAAGGACTAAAAGGAGTAATTGTTTGATTTTGAAAGGTCATAAAAAATTCTTATTATCCACCAATTCACCCAAATTTGATATTTATTTAATAATTTGACATTTATTTAATAATTAATTTTGAATTTGATGATAACAAAATAGGTAATAAATACCAATACACTTATATCATGCTCATCCAAATTCTAAAACAAGTTTTTGCAAGTTTAGTTTCAACCATTGCACTTGAACAAGCTTATAATACGTTTAACAATATTTTGGATAAGACGCGATCTAACTTAACTTCCAAATCGATAGAAGCCCAAATGTTTATTGATGATTAGATCAAAGCAGAGCTAAGACAATAAAGAAATTGAAAAGATGGAAATGATGATGAAATTATATGTACGATTGACGAAACTATAACATATCCGGTATTAGCGGTTCCAATTAATAAAGGTAAATGGGTAGTCAATAAATTTAAAATGTAATAAAATAATGTGAGCTTTGATTTCTCTAAATTCCAAAAGAATATGTAGACAATTTAATTAATGATAAACAAATTAAGTTCAAGCTCAATTTTTAATGTTTTTATTTTTAATTGAAAAATTAAAATTTTAAAATTCTTTTATTTCTTAGTTAGAATAAAAATACTAGTTGATTTAGTTTAATTTATTATAGTACAATTAAATTTTTTAAAATTTATTACTTTATAAAATATAAAATGTTTCACTTTTTTCTAGCTTAAAATTTTTTTCTCAGTTTATAAACAAATTAATATTTTATGTTCAAAATTTACTCCAATTAATTACAATTTATATAATATTTTATTTTCAAAATTTACTTCAATTAATTACAATTTATATAAATAAAAATTATAAATACATTTTAATAATTTTAATTGCATTTATTTATCTTCTAAATTAATTAAAAGTTAATATATTAAATTTTAAACAAAAAATTAAGTTTTTAGGAACCGGCTAAACTACTAATTCATTAACCAAAACTGGGCTAAACATTTGGTTTCAAGCCGGTTCAACATTTGTTTGAACTATAAACTGGTAGTTTCGAACCAGAACCACCAGTTTTTGAACCGTGGTCATATCTATACTAGTGTGTTATGTTAAATTTTATGAGATAAATATATGTTAAATTTTAGGAAATAAATAGTAATTTTTTCTAAAATTTAATATGATAAAAGAAACATACTCATATTGTAAAATTGGAAAAAAAGTGTAGTTTGATTCCTAAATTTGTACAATTAAATTCCTTAATTAAAATTTATTAATTAATTTTTTGGCTCTCAAATTTGCTTTACTCTCTCAAATATCAATTTTATCCAATTGACTTACTTAATTATCTATTTTCAATTAATTTAGTCTTTATTTATTAAGCAACATTTAGCATCTAATTAATTAATAATATTTAAAGGATTCAATTTAATGCTTTTTTTGAAATAAATTTAATAAATTTTTAATTAGTTTCATCTGATGAAATACTTAGCATTTAATTAAATGTATCAATTTAATAAATTTTTAGTTGTGAAATTAAATTAATTAAAAATTAATAATTCAGTGAGTCAATTAGTAAAGGTTTTAATTTAAAAATTTGCTATAAGTGAAAAATGCTTTCATCTCCATTAAATCCGAATATAAACCAAAACATGATAAAAGAAAAAATAAGGTGATATGGTAAAAAGAATGAATAAAATTGATGGAAAAAAAAAAGATGAATTTACAATAAACATACGAGGACAAGACACTCTAAATTAAAGATTTTTTTTTCTCTTCTTATCCACACAAATGAAAATAAGTGTTCTTTTAATGAATAAATAAATAAAATTCATAACAATTATTGCATATTTATGGGGCACAGAGAGAGGGAAATGACAACTGCCCTTTTCTTTTGTTTGAGTTGTTGCAGAGCAGAGCACAATCTGTCCCTTGTTTAGTTGGTCCAAAGATGGGGCTATGAAATGATTGATTAATGTTTGGGACACCAATTGCTTCAATCGTTTCTGAAACTTATTATGATTCTTTCTTTATTTCTGTGGTTCATAATTTTTCTGTTAAGCACAGGACTTCTGTCCCAATGATAGATGATAATAACTATAGGTAAATTAAATACAAAGAAATTATCTGTTCTTAATATTTCACATGACAAACAATATTTTTAGGATAAAAAATCCCACATCTTTAATATATAAAAAGAAGATAATAAAAGCTTCTAATTGTAAATTAATAATAATTCCATTTTACAATTATAATTCTAAAATGTGTGAAATATACCAATTGAAATTTTAAAATGATTTAAGTTCTTTCAGTGAAATAGTGGATCATAAAGTCCAATAACTCCTCAAGACTCATAAATATGTATCAGACAATATTTTAGCAATATGAAAATCTAAATCATATTAAACTTTAGACTTGAATTATTATTAGGAACAAGAAATGAGAATCGCAACTAATAATTACAGAAAAACTTCCATAGTCATTTTTTCTATAAAAGAAAGATCTAAAAAGCTACCTTAGAAAAGGGAAAAATAATCAAATGCAAATATTGAACTTAAAGTGTAAGGTTCTGTTTAATATTACATTTGAAAAAGTACTTTTTAAAAAAAAAATTTTGTATTTTTAATTTTTTTTAGTTTTGAAAACTGGTTTTGGTGGAAACATGTAAATAAATATTTTTTTTAAATAAATTTAAAAAAACAGTTTATAAAAAATTAAAAAAATCTGTCAATTAAATAAAAAAAACTTCAAAATCTGCTTTTAAAACTATCCATAGCAATTCTAAAGGCCTCTAAATCTAATAGGGTAATTAAAGAAAGCTGTTTCTTTAATATGGTAGTAGACAGATGATGAAGATTTACTTCAGAGATATTAGCCATCAGAAGGTGTAAGAAAGATTTGGTTTGCTATGGTGTTCTTTCACCATTAGTTTCATTGGCTTTAAAATCCAAATGGCAAAAATCCACTAACATAAAGACAGTGACAGAACCAATAAAAAGTGTGGGGTATTAATTTTTAGGCCCATAAAGTCTTCATTTATTGCAGGAAAAGAACAAACCCTTAAGATTCCTACTTCTCTTTATTTGTTGTTTCACATGGCAATTAGAAAGTTCTGGGTTAATTGTACCCAACATCACTATTTTCTATCATTTGTTATAAATTATATATTTTTTACAGTAAAATCATTAAATTTTAATATTAATTACATAAAAATTATTTATCAGTCATTTTGGATGGATTGACAATTAAAATGCTGATGTAGCATGCATGATAAGGTAGCCAATTTTTGTCACGTCAATAAATGTATCACGTCAGATGGCACGTAGATGACACATCACATTATATTTACTTTCATTAGTCATCACTAAATTTTGTTTTACTTATTCTAAAATTATTAAATTTTTTCATAAAAAAATAAATTTTTATTTTCATTTCACTTAAATAACTAACAACTAAATTTGACGAATAAACCCTATAATTTGACTTCATCAAGGAAAACAAGCCTTAGTAGTTGTAGGGAAAAAAAAAAAATTTAAGTTCAGCATACTATAAAGAAAAATGCAGTGATTAGAGCCACTATGAATCATAATTTTTGAAGAAGGAAATAATAGATTCAAAATTTTGGCAAAGAAGAAACCTAACAAAAATGTGCCATGTAAATAGATTTTTTCATGCATAAAAAAATTGTAAAGAGATAAAAAGGACTGCTAATTACTTGAAATCTAAATTTTCTATATTATTGCATTTAAAAATATAATTAAGACGCGGAACTTTGAGATTTTATTATTAGAAAATCGTAATTTAAATGTAATTACACCTGAAGGAGAAGTAGATTCATTCGATATATGTCTCCATAATATTATTTGTTTTTTTTTTTTTTAAATACTAATAAGATATCTTCTTCAACATTTGCCGAGAGACTAGGCCGCTTATCCTTTTCTTTAAATAATTTTAAAGGGCAAAGGTTGAAGTAGCCATCAAGGAGAAGTAGATCTTCCATTTGACAAATAGATGACTAGCTCATTTCTCTCATTTTGAACCACAAACGTGCATAATAAGAAATAAAAAGCAAAAAAAAAAGCTGACATTTTTGAAAGAGAATTAGTCTAATGGTTATATGTGGATAACTTAATTTAAAAAGAAAATTAATATAATAATATTAATATAATGATTAGGATTGTAGAATTTTAAATTCAAATTTCTAGTTAGACCTTTTATAAAGAAAAGGACTTTAAGACACGTATTCCATTAATTGTCTCATTTTGCCTCCTAAAATTTTTTTCCACTTAACTATCTATATTTGATTTTTAGTCAATTATGTCACCTGTTAATTTTGTAAAAGGTTACATTTGGTTCCCTATTTACTGATGTGGAAGAATGAGAATAACATTATGCGGTAAACGTGAAATGAATAATATATTTATAATTGATCAGATGAAGTCAAATGCAGTGTTTTATAAAATTAATAGATGACAAAATGAACCAAAAATCGAATATTGAGAGCTAAGTAAACAAAAAAAAAATTTCTTGAAAGCAAAATTACAAAGAGGAACAATTATAGGTGGCGGTATATATGTCTTATGCCAAAAGGGAAACTAAGAGGCATAGAGCATAATGAATGGGACCATAAGCTTTTTTTTTTCAACAACTTTTATCTACCTCACAGATACCCAATTCCACAACTTTAGTTTGATTAAAAGTGGGTCATTTCTTAATCTAGATTGTGATTAGAGCTAAAGATAACGTTGAACAGAAAATTTTGCAATTAAGCACACATAATTTAAGGGTCCCTAAACGAAATTCGAGTCATAATTTGTTCATATGTTAGATTTTTCAGACTTTGTTTTTTTTTTTTTAAATATTTTCCTTCAAATTGATAAGACATGGAAATATGTGCTGCCCACTAACTCTATAATTGTTGGAAAGCAGTGGAAAGATGATTTTGACCTTTGAGTCTTACTGACATATATAGGCCATTAGACAATTTCTATATCAAATGCATTGGCCACTTTTGTGATTGTGTGGTTCAGCCATGACATCTACTTTTTAATTTTTTCTGCAGATAAAATTATTGTTTTTTATGTTCATTAAGATGCTTAAAATGGACATTTTTTTTTTTCATTCATCGTAAATATAAATTTTCATTATATTGGTAGACTGATTAAAAGATTCGAATTTAAAATTTCTTATAAATTTCACATGTAAAAATACTCAGTTAAATAACCCTTTAATTGGCATAGATTATATTAATATTTATTAGAAATGAATTCTAAATTTAAAAAATAATAAAGTGGAAAATATCTTTTCATTATTTTTGTTTCAAATTTTCAAAAATACTTATATATAACTAGTAATTTTTTACTCGATAATGACTTGAACATGAATAATTCATTAGACACATCTGATCGGCTATGAATTATAGACCCTATTTAGTTCAGCTGTTAACTGCAATTATACCTGATAGTTAAAAACTATTAGTACGTTGATATTTGGTAAAATTGCTTAAGTTGCTGCTGTTAAAAAATAAAATTATTAAAAGAGATATTATTTATACAATTCAAAATATATATTTTTATGATGTATAAATTAATAAAAGAATAAAATAATTATTTATTTTAATAATTAAAATAATAATAATATATAATAAATATGAATAAAAATTTTCAAAAAAGTGTATCATATAATTTATTAATTTAATAGAATGTTAGTTAATAATAATAAATATTAAAATAAAAAATAATATTTTAATTTTGGAAAATAATTGTTTTATCTTTTTATTAGAAAAAGTTTCAACTATTTAAAAAAACTCTAATTAACTGCTGTTTGACAATAAAATTAACTAATAACTGCAGTTTGGAATTTTAATCAAACACATCTAGAACAGTTGTTGGATATCAAATGGTTCAAAAAAGTTGAACCAAATACTCTCATATTGCTTCTTCGGTAATTATGTCCGATCGGCTGTCTGTAGTTATGACTGATGTCCGATTGGTTCTGTTTTGATCTGTTTTGAACTCAGCCGCTTCTGCGCCATCTCCACTATGCTGATCATTGAGCTGATGTTCATTTTAAATGTTAGCTTTTTGTTTTTTTTTTCATATTTATTTTCCCTTTTCATTTGTTTTAGTCATTCGTTATTTAATTCGCGACCATTGGAGTCATTATAGAGATAAAATGTCCTCTCTCAAGTTTTATTAAGGGTTCGAACTGGAGAGTTGATTTGGATTATTAATGATTTTGTTCTAACTTTGATTAAGAGAAAATGGACAGTTACCATCTTATTTCACTTCTTGATAATTGATTTGGTTTGAACTTAATTAAGAGAAAATAAACACTTACCATCTCATTTCACTTCTTCATATTTAATTTAGTTCGAACATTGAAAAGAGAAAATGAACTCTTATTATCTCATTTCACTTTTTGATAATTGATTTAGTTTATTATTGTTTAGCTATGATTTGTCATGACTCGTGTAATGTAATTTCTTGCAATGAAGAAAATCAATGAAATGAAAAAAAAATGATTGGAATACACTTAATTTAATATTTATAATTCAGTAGCTTTTTCATGTATACATAAATAAAATAATTTAAATAAAAATAAGATATATAATTTAAATATATTAATTATATAGATCTTCTGTCATTTTCTTTTTTTATCAGATTCTTTTTTTTCAAAAAAGAAAAATTCATTTGTACATCTCTATTGTATATGCCAATGCCACATATGTGGTGCGTTAAATCTAACAAGAAAGACCCAAATGTTGTAACTCAATTGACAATATAAATCCCTACAAATTTAATTTACTAGACTAATATTTTTTTTGAGCAAAAGAAAATATATATTTTTTACTAGTATATTATATTCTTTTTTTATATCTCAGGAGGGTATTAGTATATTATATCAAACTACAATAGACAAATCATATATTTTTCAAATCTCATGGGTACTAGTATATTATATCAAACTATAGGAAGTAAATAATAATTTTTTCTTAAGTCTTTCATCTTATCTTAATTTCATGTTGTTAGATAATATTTCTAAGAGCATCTACATCCCCTTGCAAATTGAATTACAAAAGTGATATGACAATAAATAAATGAAAGCTTGCATAAATAATTAGCCAGCTTTCAATATTGAAAGCTTGCAAAATATGAAGGTGGAGAGAAATTTTCAAAAGAATAAAGAGAATTTTACAAAACTACCTTAAAAATTGTACAATTTTTTAATTTTACCACCGCTCAATGTTTTTTTTTTAATTTTACGTAAAACAACTTTCTAAAATTACAATAGTATCTAAATTTCAAAATCACCCAAAAATATATCCAGATGGTATATTTTCAGCATATTTTTGGTATACGTTGAGAATATCTTAGTTCAATTTTCACCAAAAAATTCACAAAAAAAACAACAAAAGAATAAGAACAATTAAATCAATAAAGACGAAGAAAAATATAATTCAATCAAAATATCACAAAATCTCAAACAAATAATTTAGTATACCTTTGGGAATACCTTGGGTATATCTTGGGAATACCTTAGAAATTCTTTAGGAATACCCTTGAAATATATTGAGTATACCTTATGGATATTTTGAGTATACCTTTGAAATATCTTAAGTATACCTTATGGATACTTTGAGTATACCTTTGAAATTCTCGAGAAATTCATTGGGAGGAAATATCTTCGAATATCTTGGGTATACCTTGGGAATACCTCATATATACCTTTGGGAATTTCAAGGAAATACTTTAGGGATACTTTAGGTATATCTTGGGAATTCCTTGAGAATTTCCTAGAAAGAATTCTTTGGGAATATATTGGGTATACTTTGGGAATATTTCGGTATACTTTTGGAAATTTCATTGGAATACCTTGGGGATACTTTGAATATACCTTGAAAATTCTATGAGAATTTCCTGAAAGGAATTTTTAGGAAATATTTTGGATATACCTTGGGGATACTTCGGTATACATTTGAGAATTTTATGAGGATATCTCCGATATATCTTGGGGATACCTTGTGTATACCTTGGTGATTTTTATAAAAACAAAAATAAGAACAAGAACAAGAAAATATACATACTCAAATATCATAATAATAATCACAAACACATCACAATCGCATCATCATCATCATAACTTGACCTTCCACCTCCGATACTTCTTTTTCTTCTTTCGATACCTATTCTCGTCAGCATAACAATTACAAGAGCTTTTTGCATAGTGGTGCTTTGGCTTTGCATTTTGGCAATAGATCTAAGCTGTAGCGTCCTTTGGTGTTGAAACTTTCTTAAAAAAAATTGGTATAAAAGAAATTAATTTGAGAAAGATTGAAAAGAAGAAAAATTACATGTAATTATGAAAAGAAAAGATAAAAAATGGCAAATGGTGAAATTTCATCAATAAAAAATTCAAGTGGGTTCCATTTGTATTATATTATAATAAAATTGAATAAAAAATAAATAAATAATAGAATTTTAATAATTAACATTAATTAATATGTAAATAATTAATCTAATAAAATTAAAACAATATTATTTTAAATAATATAAAAATAAATATTGAAAAATAATATAAATATAAATATTATTATAATTATAATTATTAAAATAATTAACATATAGTAAATAATATTTAATTTTAAAATATAATTATGTATTTTAATTAAAATAATTGTAATTATTAATAAAACTAATTTATTTGACAATTAAAGAATATAGCATTTTAATTACTAATAGTGAATATAACATATTAAAATATTAATTATGTCTCATAAATGTATTTGAAAGTATAGTTAGAATT
>CATIWF010077285.1:0-18322 GCA_949630135.1 Balakata baccata | reverse complement strand
CCAAAAGACGAAAATAGACAAGGAAAAATTTTTAGGTTAAAGAGTTTAATTTTTCATCTCAAAGGAACATTCTAATTGCTAAAGCCATCTCCCTAGTGGTTTCATTCTTTCTTCTTCACGTGGATATTGTTAGAGACAATCTGAGATTGGATTGTTGTGGTTTGCTACAACCCAATAAGGTGAGAAGTTGAAAAAAAATCAAGAAATTATAAAGGTATAAATTCTAAATTTTCCTTGGTTAAATTAGTTTTAATTAGCACATGTATAATCTTTTGATTCGGATTTTAAAATTTTTTATTTTCGCTACGTAATATGTATCTGTTACTACTCAAAACTCATCATGGCTTTATAGAGAATTATGCAGGGCCATAGATCTATCTGCACAATAAATTGGTAGTCTATTATTTTTACTTCAATTATGAGTATGAGATCGTTTACCCTCAGTTACACCTACATTGTCAGTTCAGCCACCACTTGGTGGCTTACCTCTAGGATTTCGAAATGCATAAACATCACTCAATATAGTTTATTTTAATACGATTTAATTAGTATAAAAATTATTTGTTTAGTACAAAACTTATGTGTTTAAATTAATTTTTATAGGTGGAGCAATGCATGAATCACTACCAATGTATCAACTCATATTCTGAAAAATACAGGATACATATTTGACTTGATCAAGAATGATAATGTACTTATTACTTCTCTAACTCTCTCTATATATATTCATAAATATATCTCTCTAAATATATATTTTTTTGTAAAAAAAAATACAATATTATTGATATTGATTTATATCTACTGTAGGTCATTTGGGAGCCATATACAAATGATATTTTACATATTCTTCATACTAATTTTTTGGATAACCAATAAATTTGGCAAGCTGTGGTCCCATTGATTTGCTTTCATATTGTCGAATGACACTATTCAGACAGTGTGTTACGACAATTTGGAGGTCAACAATCCATCCCAAACTAGCCATTGCAAACCAATAGTTACACTCGACTTATTTGCGATCTAGGGACATAAATTGGCCTCGTAAGCATTCTCAATTAATTGACATGTGGAATGCATGATTACAGTTTGTTTATAATATCAATCCAATAATAGAATGACTGCATTACCATTCAGAGTATATGGAGTGGTATCGACGTGTCTCTCGACGATGGATTTCTCCACATGGTAGTGCTTATAGAGCAATAGTGAGTTTTATTTTTCATATCTAAGTAAATCGTAATCAAGAATAACACATCTAAAATATGTTATTATTAATATTTGTTTTCTTATTCATTTTTTTTTTTTGCAGATATATGGTATTGAACATATCCGTCTAAGCAATGATGTTGATGAAATCCACCGAATTAATAATGACATGTTTTACATTGTTCAACAATAACGAAGGTTTATTGTAATGCCACCACCACAACCTTCACAACAAATGCCATCATTTTCAGATGCTACAATTCATGGCAAAGCTGATATTAGTCCACCACGGCCGGTCAGACGTAGAACTCGAACAAGAAATTTTTTTGATCGTCAGTAGGAAGTTCCCATTGCTCATTGATCCTCCACGTCTGTAATTGTACCACAACCTGTTGCATATCACGGTACACAATCGTATACTCATAATGCTTTGCAGATATACTCGACGTCTGGTCCATCACATACACATGCTTCAAACATTCCTAGTCCATCATACACACATGTATCAGACACTCCTGGACCATCATATGTTATGACATCCTACCCTCCATATCTTCATGAACCTTTTGTACAATGGCCACATTTTGACTCTCAATGGCTTACACTACAACATACAACATATATGACATTTGGAGGTATGTTGTTTCATGCTCTTTTTACTACAGAAGAAGCCAACGACACAAATGAAGAGGTCAATCCTAGTTCATTAATCGGAACAGTATTCAGAAGGCAGCGATCTAGACATAAAAGAAGACAACCGCCTTGTGGTATAGGAGGACATTGAAATTCTTTGTTTGTTAATTTCATTGCTACATAATACTTAATTAAAATTTATACAAAAATTGTGTTAAAAAGGAATATCAATAAGTACTGCATCATAGTAATTACCACTATCTAATAGATAAATATTTGACATACAATATGCAGATCTTGCTAAGTATCTAAACAATAAGTACTACATCATATTAATTATCATTATATGATAGATAAATAGCTGATATACAATCTGAAGATTTTGCTAAGTATCTAAATAATAAATACTGCATCTTATTAATTATCACTATCTGATAGATAAATATCTGACATACAATCTAAAGATCTTGCTAAGGATCTAAACATACGATATTGTTGGATGTCACCATCTTCTAAAAATTTATTAGCTTGGTGATTAAATAATATCTATTTAAATGTATTTTAATACGATTGTTCTCTTCGCAAATCCGAAATGATGCTTTTCATAATTCATCTATGTTTGTTCTCGTCATATTGATTGCCTTCGCATGAGGGACTACTATCAAATATTCTCTAGCTTCCTCACAAAGCACTTTAAATTATATCACTAATTTACTAATTTTTATTTGTATATATTAATGTAATTAATTACCACAAATATATTATAAATTTATTCATATATGAACTTATATATATTTAAAAAATATTAGTATATAATTTAATACTTTAATTATTAGATATTTTATATATTTTTAAATGTGTCTAATCGTGTCATAAATAAATTAGACATATATGTATATATCTTGTCATGAAAAGTTCGTGTCATGTTGTTTAATTATGTGATCTTGTAAAAAATTGTCATTTCAAGAGCGAATTCATATTGTGGAATTGGACCGCATTATCATATCATATACTATATATAAAAATAGAAATAGAAAATGAAACACATAAATTTATCGAAAAGTCAACTTGATTGTGTTAATTAATTAGATTAATTTTGTCATTTAATAATTTAATTTAATAATAAATGTTATTAATAATTTATTAATTAGAAGTCTAAAGCTATTAGAATTAGGTAAATATGTTATATATATATATATATGATAAATGTTTTTAGTTTACTCATGTTATATTGCATTTTTGTTTCCTACGTACTAATTATCTTTATGGATTGACAATATTTATAATTTTTATAATATAATTTATTATTGTCACGTATTTGTAAATAGCTTTAGTATTTACCCATTAAAATTTAAAAGTAATTTATAAAAATTCAATTGTTTATTTTCACATTTTTTTAATTTAAAATAGGAGAGACAGACAAATTTACCAAAAAATTTTGTCATTTAATAATTTAAGTTATTAGTGAATAATATTAATAAATCATTAATTAGAAGTACAAATATATTATAACTAGGTATATATATATAAATTAAATAACCAATATCAAAAAGAAAGAAAATAAATAACTTAATAGAAAAAATATTAGAAAGACACGGTAAAAAAAATAATGATAGCATATTGTTCTACAAAGTACAACAATAATTTTCACTGACATATTGAATTTATTTAATAGTAAGTTTAAACTAAATTACAACTATACACTTATAAGTTATTTGTGAAGTTAAAATTTCTTAATAATTTTTATACAGTTCATTAATTAATTTATTTTAATCATATACATAATGAGTTAAGTTTTTAAAATTTATGTGCTTATACTTTTATATAAAATTTAAGAGTCAAATATAATTAATATTTAAATTAAATGCGACTTAATTACATAGGTGACCGATCTTGCAACATCTAGTTGCTTCTGATATTCAGAAGGTATCTCTTCCCAATGAGCATCATCTTCATAATTGGGCCATATAGACTTGGGGATGTAGGCATTCCTGGCAACCTTTCGGAGTTTCCTTTCACTATGAGTTTCTAAACTTCTTTTTTTCTTTAGTCTAAGATCTAAGCTCGACAATATTATTATTATTATTATTATTATTATTATTATTATTATTATTATTATTTATTTAATAATAATGAGTCCAATTATTAAAAATCATATGCATCGCACGTGATTTTTGGAAATTGAAGAATAGACAAAATGACTGTAAAATACTTACTATCTCTATTTTATATATGATTGTTACTAATTAATAAATTAGTAATTTGGGGAGACAAACAAAATAACAGTAAAATATTTACTACTATTTTATATATGACTCTTAATAATAAACAAATTAGTAATTTTTTTATAAGTTATAGTATGAGTTCAAAATCTAATAATCACATATAATGTACATTAATGATTGACTCAACTTTTAATCAAATCATAACATATATAAAAGTGGGAATAGAGGGGATGAGCAAAATGACCGTAAAGAATTTACTATCTTTCACGTCTGCGATATAAACTTTTACCATATACGCATATTGCTGTCGTTTGTACCGCTGTATGGAGGCGTACCGACTAAAGTCTAAATATAGACATATGAGTATAAGAAAACTAATTTAATATGATAATATGATGCCTAATATGAATATTGAGTCGATTGATAAAACATTACGATTTCGTGTCATGCATGTAAATCAAGGCAACGGACAAAGCCAAGAATACGAGATTTTCGTCTGGTGGTGAGAATTCGAGTTAAACATACCATAATGGAGAAAATAATATTTTAAGGCCATAAGTAAAGTTATTTGGAGATATTTTGAGGTTAAAAATTCCGATTTGTGAAAATAATATTCTCAGTACATATTTACAGTCCGATCTTCTGACTAAAAGTTAGGTATATGTATGTTACTATCGTAATGATGCCAAAATGACCACAATTGAATTCTAAGATTTTAAAAACTGATAATTTAGAAATTAAACTTTAGATGAATTTTTATAGGCATGATTTAGATAAAGGACTAAACCGCAAAAATGTAATTTTTACACCAGTGGTCGTTTTTCAAAATTAGAAAGACTATTTCAAAGAGAAAATTTTTCTCAGAATACTGGCATGTTTGATTTGAGAAGATAAGATCATTTGAGATATGAAATTTAAGAAAATAAATGTGCTCCAGTACTAAATTGAAAAATTTGCAAAGTTAGTGGAAAAAGTCCAAAGTCAAAGTTTATTTTGGATAGAATCCAAAATATCTTTTTGATTAATTTTAATTGACTAATAGGAGTAAGAATTAAGTTTAATTAAGATTAATTAAGCACTAATCAATTATATAAAGTAAAAAAAATGACAAAAATTCAACCAAATCAATAAAAAAAAAAAACTCATCACCTTCCCCTTCGTTTTCTTCCTCACGACCAAAACAACCACCATACCTTTCCTTGATTTCTTTTATTTTTTTCTCACAAATTACCATAATCCAAGCATAAGGACATATAAGAAATTAAGTAGAAGTGAAGAAAATATTTTTAGAGAAGAATCAAATATTGGCAAAAGATTTCAATAAAAGTAGAGGTGATATTTTCTTACTTCTCTTTCAAATTTCCATAGATTTAAGTTAATTTGAATAATTGTTATGAATGAATTTTGGTTTAGTGGTGTATTTGATGTTGAATTTGTAAAAATGAGGAATTAAGGTTTTGTAAAAAAAATTATGGAAAAATTAAATAAAAATAGACAATGACTAGAATGAGACTTAAGGAAGATGAATATGGTGAAAAATTGATGAAAATAATTTTTAGGAATTTTTAGAAATTTTCCATAATTATAGCCGAATTTTTAAAAAAATTATTTTGAAAGATTTGTACCATAAAATGATGAAAATAGAGTTAAATAGAGTGTTTGAAAGTGGAAGATAATTCTTGGAACAGATGAAATATTTAATAGAATTTTTTATGAATTTTTATATTTTTGTCCTAATTATTGAAAAATTTATTGGAAATTATTGAATATTACTTTGGTGAAATTGATAATGGAAAATATAAGAAATGGGTTAAAGTGACTATGGGAATTTATTTGGAATTTTTAAAGGATTTATTGAATTAATAAGAATTTTTGAGTGGAAAAAATGGATTCTTGGATAAAGGAAAAATAAAAGTAAAAGGAGAAAAATAGTTTAGAAGAGGAAAAATAAGGAAAATAAAATATTTACAAAAATAAAAAAATAATATTGGAAAATTTTGCTCACATCGGGAAGCGTGTTAGATGACTGGAGTTTCAAATTATATATCAAACAAATGTAACGAAAAAAAATAATATCGATATGAGATTTTGATATATAAAAGAGTGGGAAGTATTGAGGAGTTTTATTTTTAACAGAATATATGTTAAAGACGACTCTGTGATTAATTAAAAATTATTGTTGTCCAGACGTATCTACGAGACTGGCGCCAAAGACGGACCGGAAAAAGAAGCCGGTAGACACTGACACATAAAAGTTGAGGTATGTACATTAATTTATAATTTTAGTCATTAAATGTTTAAAATATAATTTTAATAAAGTTTTGATTTAAATGAATTTATATAATGAATATGAAATTGAGAAATAATTATTTATGACAAATATTAATACAAAAAATATTTTTTTTGTTTTGATTACTTGAATGATAAAATAATTTGAAATATTATATAAATTTATATTTGACAAGAATTTGATATTTTAACTTATATATTAGTATAGACAACGGTATAGGAAGTTATTGGCCTTGTGGGTTTTCTGTGACCATGTATTATACTTTACGGCTCGATGGATTTCTGTGGTTGCATGATACATATATTCGGTCTAGTGAGTTTTCTAGGACCGTGTGATCTATTTTATTCACATTATTTTCTCTGATCCGGTAGATTTTTTGGGATCATAAAATGATATATACCTATTGTTTTCCTATGATTAGTTTATGATGATTTAATATATGGATATGACAAGAAATTTTTATGAGTTTACGATATTAATAAATAATTTTGTATTTCTATTTTATATAAATGATTGTTATCATAAATTATTGTACCATTAAGTTGTATAACTCAGTGCATGAGTTTGTTTTTCTTTCGAGTAAGTTTAAAGTGAAAATAAAAAGACAAATATTGTAAGTATAAAGTCGTTGATAGTGAACCCCAGAATATGGAGCCGAGCAATAGTGGTATTCATTCCGAGCATGTTGATATTTATTTTAATTTTTTGTTTTTATGACATTAGTGATGTAAATATTTTTTTTTAATATTCATATATATGAGAGCATAAGTAGAGAGCGAATTCGGAATTATATTTTATATATTCTTGTTTTATATCTCATTCTACTTAAAAAAAATGTTATAGTATTTTATATAATGTTTTAAATACGATTGTGTATACAGAAGGATAAGGGGTGTTATACTATCTAAATTTTACATATGATTTTTAATAATTGAGAAATTAGTAATTTGATAAAATTTGATATAAATGTGTATTTTTATAATTCACTATGTCTATAAATGAAATATTATAATAAGACCAAATAAATTAATAAAAAACAAAAAAATTTATATAAAAAACAAATAATAATTAATGACGAATATAATATCTAATAATCACATACAAAACATAGTAATAAAAAACTATTTTTAAAAAAATGAATATGGATCCACTATTTTTACCCCAAACAAGTGGACCCAAAAAATTCAGAAAAACTATATATATATATAGACCTAGTACACAAAATTTATGAATCCGCCATTATGTATGTAAATTAGTTATTAATCGCTAGTATAATTCGTGAATAAGATTTGGGTCTAAATAAGTATTTATTCCATTTTTAATTGGCTTGTTTATGGTTTACACCATATGATCACTTCAATTCACTCCTAAATAAAAAATATGATAAACTAGTTTATTACCTGAAAGGAAATTCTCTTTTGAAAACTGTGGGAAATTTCAACTGAAATGATACCTCTCTGTAATGTGCCTATGCAGAAACTAGCTCGTTATGTGTACTCATCATATATTCGTATCTTCTAATTAAATAAAAAAAAACGCATCTTGTTTATGAAATCAGCAATGTTATGTAGTTCAACTTATTTGTACGGTTATTCACTATCACATCCGAGTCTCTCCACACATATGTATACTCCTTGGGCTAGAATAAAATAGGCTCACACCCTCTGCACATCTTTGAATGTGAATGTTTTGGGTTGCAGCAAGGCGAGAATTATTATACCATAGATCTTGATTCACGTAGCTATATAGGCCAAAGGTTTATTCGCACCTGCAGAACCATCCAAAAATCGTTAACTCTTTTTTTTTGTTAAATGGTGTTAACTTTCATTATGGTATATTCATTATTTAATAACTGTAGATTTATTATTTTATAAATGTATGTTCATTATTTACTTTCATGAATTTATTTCATTTTTTCTATGTTTGATTGTTTGCTTATTAGGTTCAGATTTATTATTTAATAACGGTAAATTTATTAGTTTAAAATCTAATATTCTTTATTTGTTTTTGTGAATTTGTTTCATCTTTTCTTGAATATACCATGTTTAGATTTATTATTTAATAACAATATATTCATTATTTTATAATTGTATATTCATTATTTGTTTTCGTGAATCTATTTCATTTTTTCTTTTATATTTGATTATTTGCTTACCAGATTCATATTCATTATTTAATAACTGTAGATTCAGTAGTTTATAATTGTATGTTCATTATTTGCAATCGAATAAAAAATCACAAAAAAAAACAAATTGAACATAATAGAAAAATAAGAAATTCAATAGCAGAAGAACAAAAAAAAAAGCGAGCTGAAAATAGAAGAACACAGGAAAGCAAATTTCTAATAATCATAGCAAATAAGCAAATCGAACAAAAAAAAGTAAAGAAATCTCTCACAAAATAAAAGAGAAATCGAATATTAGAGTAATCAAACTTTCACAAAAAATCGAACAAAAAAGAAGAAAAAGAAGAAGAAGATGAAGAACATACAAAACTAAGCGTTAAATAGATGTTAAATAAAAAAATAGCATTTGGCCCGTGTGAAGATTATGTAGCTCTATACATCCAGTGCATGGAATAATTTGCTGTTAGGTAAGGCATGGCTACGTGTAATTTTTTTTTTTTTGGATAAGTTCCCTTAATGCTCCGGACAAGGAAGGTCTTATAATCAAGAAACAAGAATATTCTACTTAATTGATCGATTTAATTTACTTTAATCCTAATTAAATAATTAATTAACTTAATTGGTAAGTCATTTACTGTAACCATGTGGCTACGTGTAATTGAATGTCACAATATGATAATATAGCTTTGCTTGCTTTTCCACATACAAAATCATCACCGGCACCTGCCTATGTGGCCAGAAATAAAAAGAAAATGCATAAATTTTTTTTCTTTTTGTAAGAGAAAAATGCACATATCCTGTTAGAAATGCTTTTAAGGCAATCACATTTATTATTTATTGTACAAATTATTTATATGAATAAAACAACATTTTTCACTATGTTGATATTCATTGAATTATGAATTGATTGATCTTAAATCAAATGACGAAATTCATGATATAAATATGGTATGAAGGAAATTATGATGAGATAATGACATTGACATTCCTATTATGTGCAATTATATTTATATCTAAACTATCCCTAGTTATGTGAACAATAAGACGATATATTGTTTATCCAGACAGACTAGCATATGTTATATTCATTGATCGGATCAAATAGTATATCTCATAAGCTGTAATCATGAGATGTTTAGAGTTAATATGTGAATGTTTACTAGAGCAGCAAAGTACATTGGATAATCTGTTATAAGACTATTACATGGATCTTCTATTCTATGTTAGTGGCAGTCTCATAATAGCAATGATACAAGTATCCATAGACTTGAGGTGCTCAAAGTTGTCTTCAATATTGATTTTGTATTTTGACACAATTCCTTATTGCCTCAGGAGCTGTCACTCATAGGATGATGATTGAGTATAACTAGAAGTATTCAAAGGTAGTTGAGTAACCAACAAAGGAAAGCTTCTGATAGAAAAAGTGTATATATATGGCCTTTTATTGAGATCATTACTTGGAAATGTCTGATCATAGTGGAAATATCATGAAGATAGTATTCAGTGACATATACAAGAGTAATGAGTCTTAAGAATAAGAACTAACATCACTTGGATTAGATGTGATATAATCGGTCTAGTGCGAGCTAACACGAAATCCATGCTCTAAGCCGAGTGGAGTGTAGTAAGATGAAGTGATGAATTGCACGGATATTTGTTTATGGAAATGTTTGTAATCAAACCACTAACTTTTCATTTAATTGGAGGTCATAATATGTTGTTAGATATTGTTCATAATGTGCTCAAAGATCAAGTATTGATCTAAGTGGTCAGCATAACTAAAAGCCAAATGGGGTATACACATTGAAAGTGTGAAGAAAAAGTGAAATAGATTTTTAGATTGGATCCAAAAGCAAGAGAAAAAATTCGAGTTAGGACAAATTCGTGGTCATCAAAGGTTTTCTGAGCACTAATTATTCACTATTGCAAAATAACCCTCGCGAGAGCAAAAAGTTGTTGCATTAGAATCACATAAGTTCACAATTGGGAACCTTTCGACTAATGCTATTTTGCAAGCGCAAAGGAAGATTCCCAATCATGAATGGTACATGTTTAAAAATCATAATCTAATTGGGAAACTTGAACGTGGGTATCTAGTGGTTCCAACCCTAATATGACTAGAGGGACTATAAATAGTTTCTCCAGAGACTATGTCATATTCAGAGGTAATTTGAGAATTACATCGTCCCTTTCTCTTAAGAACATTCAATTTGCTAGCACAAATAGATTGTTCAAGTTAGTCCCTTTACAGTTTTCTTGCTTTTTCTTTCGCGTGAATACCATCAAAGGTGATCCGTCTAAATTATTATGGTTTTCAACAACCTGAAAGAAGGTACAAAAGAACCAAGCCTTGGAATTCAAAGGTCATGATCTTTAAACCCTCTATGGATGATTAATTGATTAAAACTACATATGATGGTCCATTGTTTTTGGGATTAAATTTTAATTGCCACTACTCTCAATATATTTGATATGCTTGTAATCCCAATGGTGGTATCAAAACGTTCTTATAATTGTCTTGATCAATTTTAATTGAAGAATCAAATTGTTTGATTGAAATTGGTATTTGGGGTTCCTTGTGATTTGGAAAATGAAATTGGTTTTGATTGTGCGTTTGTTTCTCTTTTCATTCAATATTCTATCCATAAGATGTTTATGAATATTTTTTATGAGTTAGGAATGATACAAATGGGATTTGTATGTTAGATTTCATTATTTATGAAAATTGCCAAATTTATGGTTTTATTGAATTTTAAATTCTAAAATCTATTTCTTCCATGGGATATTAATTTTGAATGATCATTTGATGTTTAGAACATAATATGAATATGGTTTCAATTTCTAGATAAGAAAAATGTGGAATTAAAACTGTTTTAATTTTCTGAAAATCTGAATTTCATGAGCGCTAAAGGTTTCATGATCGTGAAACTACCCTGTTTCAAAAATTATGTTTTTTGTATGTTTTAATTGTAGGTTCCTGCACCTTTGAATTGTGATTATGGGATGATTAGAATTTTAATTTTGATGTTCTTTACATTCTGGATGAATTTGTTTGGTTCTAATTTTTTCTATCAATTTTAAATGGTAATTGATTCGATTTAGGTATTTTGTGTATTGGTTCGCTAATCTGAATTTTAATGATCTGGATTGACTTTAGCTAATTTAAAGATGCCCAAATTGACGATAGATGAATCTGGAATTTTGAAAGTTTTTCAAATTTGATTTGCTTTTGTTTTTGTATGAACAAATCCTAATCTAGTATCACTAGATAATGGAATGTAATATTAATTAAATAGTTTAATTAATTTTAGGATCATAATTGTTTGATTAATGTGACTTTATTTGAGAAATAAATTCTAGAGATATTGATTTTAATTTAAAATTTGATTTTAGAATTATTATCAATATGAAAATTATAAGCAAATAAGGTAGATGCATAAATGGTAATTATAGGTAATAATTTGATATGATCAAATATATGCCTATTTAATATGATTACCTTTTATAAAGAGTTTATAATTAGTAATATAATTATTTAATAAGATTAAATGGTAATTAAATAATGATTTTCTAATAAAGCTGAAAAATCCAATTTTGGTTCAATCTTTGAAACCGGTTTTTCAAATGGAATCCAAAATGCCAATTTCAATATTACTTTTACTTTATACACTAGATAATGCATATTAGGGTGTATAGTTTACACAATGGATGATTATGGATATATACTAATGTGATTGATTATACATGAATTATTTTTGTAATTTGGTAAACAGGGTTTGCATGTCTCTACCTCCTTTTTATTTCTTATATATTTCTTTTCTCATCTCACTCCTTTCAAATGTAAAGTGAGGTATTCTAAATTGAATTATGTAATTAGATTGCATATACTTAGGATATATTGGAGATACAAAGGAAAAAAAAAACAAAGAGTTGATGCCAATTACAAGAAGACATATAATAGGAATTTTTATTTGTAATTCATGCATCTATCTAGGTGAGATATATTCAATTATTTCATTGCTCGAAGGGTTGATATTAGATTGTCCATAATCATACCTATATAGTTAAAGGAACTATCTTTATATATTCTTGTAATGAATGAATGTATAAGTGCATGCAAATAAAAGATGAGACTTAATTAAAGTAAATCACTCGCTAAACTATATTTAAACTAATGCATTCCTTTAATATAGCAAGAACCGGAGTTCTTTCGAAGTTAAGGTTGTTGGGCAAATCTAAGCCTGCTTTATAAGAATATATTTAAACTATGAAATAAGATTTCACGATTAATGGGTCAATTTTAACTAGACATATTAGTTTATTAGGCAAACCCAAGATTAATGTGAATAAAGGCAAAATTAGGTTAGTGTACGTGAGATGTTGGGCAATTGGTATGAATCAGATACCTATCAATTGACCTAAGGTGGTTTGTTGGACAAACCCAAGGTCATTCTTAGAGATGTTGAATATCAACCCACTAGGAGAACTTCCATATATGTTCTCTCAGATTTATAGTGAAGGATATGAGTTTGCAATAAAATAGTGGGACTTGAGTCAAGTAAGATGTCTGTGCCGAATTTTCTAGACTGGCTTAAGAACTTGAGAATTTTTCTCAAAGCTGAGCGAATAGCCTATGTCCTAGATGAGGTGCTTCCCTCTCCCCTTGTTGTTGATGCTTTTGTTGATGAATAGTTGGAATATATATATAAGAAGCATGCAGATGATAATGAGCTAGCCAGTTGCATTATGCTTGCCTCTGTCACTAGAGCTTCAGAAGTAATATGAGGCTATGAATGCCAATATCATAGTTTACTACTTTAGGGAGCTTTTTTTTATAAGTAGGCTAGATCTGAAAGGTTCAAGATCTCAAAGTTGCTCTTTTACTTCAAGATGTTTGAGGGGACATCTCCAGCGCAACATGCATTGAAGATGAATTGTTATATTAAGAAACTAGACTCTCTAGGGTTTATGATGAACCATGAATTAAGTATAGACTTAATTTTATATAGTTTGCCGATAGTTATGCACAGCCTGATAGTTATGCACACTTTGTACTAAACTATCAGATGAATAAGGGTTCATCTTTTATATCTGAGCTGATCAATCTTCTCAAGACAACTGAGTTTTTTGTCAAGAAAGAAAGCAAGGGTGTGATGCTGATAGACTTTAAGAAGAAAAAGAAGTCAACAAAGCTATTAAGGCAAGGATGGCTACTGGAAGATGAGTTGCAAGGCCTATTCGGAGTCCTTAAAGAAGAAGATATATGTTGCTCCATCTACTTTATGTATATTTATGATTGAGGTTACCATTGTTTTCAATAATAATATATGGGTATTAGATACAAGATCTGGCTCACACATATGTACTAATATATAAGGCATAAGAAACATTAAGTAGCTCAACAAGGGAGAGTCAGACTTGTACGTTAGAAATTGAGTAAGGCTTGCTGCATTAGCTATAAGGACTTATTTATTGACACTCCTTGGTGGACTTGTATTAGAATTGGACGGTTGTTATTATGTTCTTATTTTAACGAATAATATTATTTATGTTTCTGTTTTGAATATGAATAGTTTTCATTTGACATTTGGTAACAATAGTTGTTCAATTATGTTGAATGATATTCTTTATGCAATTGGTACATTATGCAATGAGATCTATATTTTAGATATGTCTAATTCAATCCTGAACATTAATAATAATAAGAGATTAAAATAAGAAAATCTAAAATCATCCTTTGTATGGCATTGTCGCCTTGGCCATTTAAGTGAGAGACGCATGACTAAACTAAACAAACATATGGTTTAGAATCATTTGTTATGAATCATATGACATATGTGAATCTTACTTATTAGGTAAGATGACAAAGTTACCTTTTAGTAGAAACAGTGAACATGCCAAAGGACAATCGGAACTTATAAATTCATATGTAAGTGGATCAATGTCCTTACACGCTAGAAGTGGTTTTATCTACTTCATTATCTTTATTTAGGATTACTCATCATATGAGTTTATGTATCTTATGAGATACAAATATAAAGCATTTGAAAAGTTCAAAGAATTCAGAAATGAAGTAAAGAAACAGATTGACATGAGTATTAAAACACTTAGATCTAATCGAAGTGGTAAATACTTAGGCTAAGAGTTTCAAGATTATCTTAAGGATAACAAGATATTATCCTAATGGACTCCACCTTACACGCCACAACACAATGGTGTAGTTGAAAAGAGAAGCAAAACCTTGTTGGATATGGTGAGGTCAATGATGAGCTTAGCAGATATACCCAAATCCTTTTTGGGTTACGCACTTGAGATTGCTATTTACATCCTAAATAGAGTCCTATCAAAGTTAGTTGATGTTACTCCATATGAGATGTAGACTAATAAGAAACCCCCTTTTTCACGATTGAAAGTGTGGGGTTATACGACTTATGTGAAATTGATTATGTCAGATAAGCTTGATGCTAAATCTAATAAATATTTGTTTGTAGGATATCCAAAAGAAACAATTAGATATCAATTCTACCATACTTTGGAACAAAAGTTGTTTATTTCAAAGCATGCTACCTTCTTAGAAAAAAAGTTTATTCTAAAAGGAGAAAGTGAGCAAGATTGAACTTAAAGAAGTTCAAGATGCTCAAGCAGACGCTAATCAACTGCTTGAACCCGAACATGTTACTCATACAGATGATGTAATAGTTACACCTTCAGAACACAAGAGCTTTATAGCTCTAGTAGGATACATTATGCTCCTATGAGATATATTCTTATAAGCAAAGACAACGACATTATGCTCATAGAGGATGATGAACCCACTACCTATGAAGAAGTTCAGAATTTTTCAGAATCTAACAAATGCCTAAAAGCCATGAAGTTAGAAATAGATTCCATGTATGAAAACCAGATGTGGACCTTGGTTGATCCATCTGAAAGGGATAAAACCCATAGGATGCAAATAAGTCTTCAAGAAGAAGACCGATATAGAGGATAATGTGGTTACCTATAAAGCTAGGCTAGTAGCTAAAGATTATCGTCAAAGGTAAGAAATTGACTACGACAAGACTTTTAGTCTCGTAGCCATGCTTAAATTCATAAGATACTCCTAGCCATTGCAGTTCATTATGATTATAAGATATGACAAATGGATATGAAGACGACTTTCCTTAATGAAAACCTTACCAAGGATGTATACATGACACAACCAAAGGGCTTCACATCTGAAGATGGTCAAAAAGTATACAAGCTTCAGAGATCTATTTATGGATTGAAGCAAGCATCTCAGAGTTAAAACATCTGTCTTGATGAGACAATCAAAGAGTTTGATTTTTCATAAAATTCGGATGAACCTTGTGTGTACAAGAAGATTAAAGGAAGTGCAGTTGTTTTCCTTATATTGTATATTGATGACATACTACTTATAGAAAACGATGGCTAGGTCTTTCAATATATTGAGATTTGTCTGTATAAGAATTTCTCCATGAAAGACATTAGAGATATAACCTATATTTTGGGGATAAAGATCTATAGAAATAGATCTAAGAGGTTGTTTGGTCTTTCACAGTCTATATATATAGACAAGATGCTAAAGATGTTTAGCATGGAGCAATCCAAGAAAGGATTTATTCCTATAACGCATGAGATTACCCTTTTAAGGTCTATATGCCCAAAGACACAAGATTAAAGGACTCATATGAGTTTGATCTCATATACTTTGGCTATAGGATCAATCATGTATATTATGATATGTACGAGGCTTGATATATCATACGCTTTAAGTGTTAAGAGCAGATACTAAGTAGAACCTGGTGAGGGTCATTGGGTGGCTGTCAAGAATATCCTTAAGTACTTGAGAAGGACTAAGGTTGTATTCTTAGTATATGGTGATAGAGAGCTCAAGGTAAGCAGTATATTGATACCAACTTCCAAACTTACATGGATGATTCAAAATCCTAATTAGGTTACGTGTTCATATCAAACAGTAGAGCAGTCATTTGAAAGAGTTCTAAACAGGAGACAACTATTGATTCCACAATTGAAGCAAAATACATGGCAACTTCTAAAGCAGCAAAGGAAGCAGTTTGGATAAGGAAATTCATTAAGGAACTTGGAGTGGTCCCTAGCATTATTGATCTGATACAGCTGTATTGTGAGAACAATGGAGCCATTAATCAATTAAAGGAGCCATAGTTTCATCAAAAGTCCAAACATGTGCTCAGACGCTACCATGTGATTAGAAAGATCATATATCATTGGCATATGTGATATATAAGTAGAGAGAGTTCCCACTAATTAGAATATTGTTGATCAACTCATTAAGCCACTTCCCCGAAAGAAGTATGACTATCTTGTACTTACCTATAGTATTAAATACAAAGGCGATTGGTTTTAGTGCAAGTGAGAGATTGTTAGAGATGTGCTATAAAAGCAATTACTTTTAGCATTTGTAATACAAATTCTTTATATGAATAAAATGACATTTTTCATTATATTGATATTCATTGCATTTTGAATTGATTAGATCTTAAATCAAATAATAAAGTCCATGATATATATAGCATGAAGGAAATTATTATAAGATCACGATATTAAGATTTCTATCATGTGTAATTATGTTTATATCAAAACTATCCATCGTCATAAAATCAACAAGACAAAATATTGTTAATTTGGATAAACTAGTACATGTTATACTCTTTGATTAGATTAAATAGTAGATCTCATAAGCTGTAATTATGAGATTTTTAGAATTAACATATTGATGCTTGTTATAATAGTCAAGTACATTGAACGACCTGTTATAAGACTATTTAGAAATCCTAATCTAATTAGGAAACTTGAATGTGGGTATATGTGGTTTCAATCCTAGTGTGATTAGAGAGACTATGAATAGTATCTCCAAAGACTATTTTTGGGTTGCCACATTAAGAGGTAATTGAGAATTACATCTTCCCTTTCTCTCATAAGAACAATCAATTTACAATTTACTAGCATTGTTCAAGTCATTCCCTTTACTGTTTTCTTAGTTCCCTTTCTCTCAGAAGAACAATCAATTTACTAGCACAAATAGATTGTTCAAGCCATTTCCTTTACTGTTTTCCTAGTTCCCGAAATTCACAGGTAATGGTTTTCAGACCCTTTATGAATAATTAATTGATTAAAGCTACATAAAATGGTCCGATATTTTTGGAATTAAAATTTTAATTTAATGTAACCCGAATTATTGGCGTGATCCATTAAATGAAGGAAATTTTACAAAAATGGAACAAACATATATATAGCGCATGAATTATTATTCAATGTTAGGAATGAAAGCCAACGATTTCGATAAGACAGTGACCTTAACAGACCATGTTGCCCCTCAGCAAAAAAGAAAAAGAAAAAAAACAAACTTAGGAAACATCATGTATAATTTACTTCATTATCCTCAGTCCTCAGACAAATACATTATTCTTTAAGTTCAGCCAGATATGATAAAACAAAAATACAAAGAAAACCCATCATCATCATCAAGAACTCACTCAAGGATCACAATTCATAATCACAATGGAAACCCATAAATCTCCATATCTGTAAAATGGAAATCTGATCATTTATGTGGGGTTGGTTCCTTTGGTTCCTTCACGATGGTCACAGGGCAAGGTGCATGTGTCATCACATATGAGCTCACGCTCCCCAGCAGAATCCTGTTCCCACATATTCATATTCTTATTTTCACAATATACTAAAGAAACTTCAAATTGAAATTCATCGATCTTCATACCTTTGGACAGTGCCAAGTCCTCTGCTTCCCATGACCAAAGAATCAAGCTTCAGATCTTCAATAGCATCAAGAAGCTTCTCTCT
>CATIWF010077282.1:0-16085 GCA_949630135.1 Balakata baccata | reverse complement strand
AATAAATAATTATTAATAATATTAATTAAAATGTTAATTAAAATATTAATTAAACTAAAAAATCGAGAATATGGCTTGAAACATTGCAATAAAACCTACATTAGTGTTGACCAATATGGAGGAGGCTACTATCAAAACCGGCTATCAATTGTTATTAAAAAAAAATCCAGCCACTGTAAGTGGCGATTATATTGTAGACTCTCGCACCTGTTCCACTTAGCAAAGAATGACATATGAGAAAATAAGTTTCAGTTCAGTATATATTGGTAATTTTTTATTATTTTTGGCATATTAAAGTAAAAAGTCCTAAAATAAGAGGGTATGTACATAAAAATATATATATTTTTTATTTTCTCTCTTTCAAAGATACATTTTTTTTAAAGAAAAAAAAAACACTTTCTATCACAGTATATATTGAATATATTAATGTACAGTGTAGAATATTATGTGCATATGTATAATATATTTATAGTTTACTAATTAAATAGAATTGAGATCCTATTTAAATAACATTCCCCTTTCAAGTAGTGGCATCCCAAGTCCAGGAAGCAACTGCATGCCACTGGAGCATCTTGACTTTCATATGTTCTCGCCTATGGATGGAACAGATTCGATCGCTTAATCACAGTGAACTAGCCAGCATTGAAAGGAAAGTGTAGCCCTTACTCTCTGGACTGCTCACTTGCGTCCAATGCTCACTGTAGAAGAGTGGTGCCACTCCACTTGGGTAAGACGGATTTCATCCCAACACGCTGCCAATGTTCAAAAAGGAATCATCAGCTCTTAATCTGCGTTCTTAGCACACTAATTGCTCCTCATTGATGAAAGTAAAAAGAAAAAAGACAGCATAAAAACGTATTAAGGTAATGGTTAACTTTAAAACCCATTGAATTGTCGAAATAATACATATATTTTTCCTGTATTGCATAACAAAAATAATTTAACATGACAACTACATTGTTTGATCACAATGCCGATACAAGTAAAATCCCCACTGTTAGAATACAAGGTAAAACAAAAGTAAAAGTTTCCATCATTTTTGTGCAGTTGGGTTTCGCTCTTCTGTGACTATAACTGGCAACTAGGGTTCTGTCGGGGCCAGAAAAAATGCAGTACATCAACTTGATACGGACGGTGGTGAGTTTTTTTGCTCCTCTACAACACTTGGTGGATCTTGTTCCTGTTCAACTGGTACACATGGTCTCCAAACCGTTTCCTTGCCCACATCCATTAATGCAATACCCTTTGCACTCAAATCTGCCCTAATCTGATCACTTTTTGAAAATTCCTTGTTTTTCCTTGCTATTGCTCTTTCCTCTATAAAACGCAGCACATCATCTTCCGCTAACCCAGCCCTCTTCAATGCCTTGTCTTTTAACTGCTGCAAGACCTGTCCAAGTATATATTTTAACAGTAAATCTCAGCCAAGGAAAGAGAAGCCCAAATGTTTCAAATCATTGAAAAGAACAAGGGGAAAGTTCACCTCAGCATAAGTGCAAGAAGGAAGCAATCCTAGAATATTCAGAACCATCTTAACTTCTCTCTCTATTTCTTTAAGGGATTGAATCAAAGATGATTGTTTTTGCCTTTTCTTCTGCCATAAGTGAAGGAGAAAAAAAAAAAGAATATACTATTCCACATATTCACATACAAGGGCTCTCAGAAGGACATGGAAAAACATAGTCAGATTCAGAAGACCTGCAAGCATGTAAATTGTACCTTGAGTGTGCTCAATGAACCATTTATGAACTTCAAGGCTTCTTGAAAAGCGCCAGTTAATATATGTGAAGTGCTCAAATCATCTGACATTTTAGTCTCAAACTCATCTCGTAGTTTATGGATGCAATTCTGGGCATCAGCATTGACCCCCACCTTTTTGCTCTTCTGCTCCACACCCTCCTTCAGGTTTTCATCTTGAAACAATGACAAAGCCTCCTCACAATCTTGCAATGTCTACAATAAAACTGTGTGAATAATTTCCTAGAAGTATGAACGTAAATTATGTCAAGGTGCAGGTCCAAGTACTCTTCAGTATTTCTTCTTGCAATTTGTGCCCATGTCGGTGAATCAAAAGCATGAAAATATAGAAAATTATGAATGTAATCACACGCCAATGCTGATGTTTTCTACACTATAGAACAATATAGAGCTCAAGATTGATCTCTCTCACACAAAAGGACGACAGGAACAATTTTTTTCCCCCTTTAATTTGGCCGAAGTGTAAATAGTTTAGAACAACTTAATTGATGACAAGTGCTGATCCAATTAGGCAGAACACATAAGAATGAGGTGAGCCTGAACTTCAGTTCAAAAAACCTAGGAAAAATAATAAGTTCACACAAGCCCAAAAGTGATACTGTAAATAATTTCATGCACAAGCACATGCACAGGCACATCCCAGTTACACACATCTCATAATGTAAGATTTGAACATAGCTGTCAAAAGCGCGCCTCAGACGCACGAGGCATCAGTCTTAGCGCCTCAAAAGCCCAAAGACGGGAGATGTCACAAAGGAGCAAGCGAGGCATGCCTATTTAATATTTAGGGTTTTTATTATAAATTTTAGTCTTTTAAGACAACAATCTCAACCCTTTATCATATATTTAAAGTAGGTTATGTGGGGCTTACCCATACTTGATTATTTCACCAAAAAAAAAAAAAGAAGATTAAAAGAATAGAAAGAAGGAAAAGGAGAAGAAGAAAACTACATGGAGCTTAGTGATGACGAGTGATGAGTGTAATTAATATTTAGTAAGATATTAGGAGTGTAGAACCAATACTATAATTATAAACTTATAGTAAATTAGAAATGAAAAATAATTTAGAATTTCTACTATAGTATAATAGTACTACTTTAGGACTAGGACTTCTAGTTATTTATAGAACTAAATTTTACTTTTATTACCTTTTTTCCGCATGTTTATTATTGTGTTTAAAGTGCATTTTGAACATTATGTCGTGTTCTTTTGAATTGTTTTTCTTTAGTATTGAGTTAAGTTTATGATTTTATTTTATGTATTGTGTTGTGTTGTGAGTTATAGATTTTATTTATTTCATTTTATTTTTTGCGCCTTACTTCTGTTAGGCGTGCACCTTGCCTGCCTTGCCCCTCAAGCGATATGAGCCCTTAGCGCCTTTTGCCTTTAACAACTATGGATTTGAACTGCTTCCCATTGATTGGCTGAGAGATTTACACAATCTCAAAAGAAAACTAACAAGAACAAGAATAAGAATAAGCTTTTTTTTTCAAAACCTGATAAATGTAAAAGATGGCATCAGATGCACTTTCCAGCTGCATAACAGTGTAATTGAGGGGAGAGCGGTAGTGTGCACTCATCAAAAAGTGTCTCAGGGCCAGTGGATGATAACTTTCTGTAACCTAAAAGAATTGGACAGGTTATCTTCAGGTCATATATTTATGAGCTACAACTTCTCTAATTAATCAAATAAATTCTGAAAAATAAGGGGAGAGAGAGAGAGAGAGAGTGAACACATAGTAGAAAAGAAAGAAATAAAGAATAAAAGAGGAACAAGAACAAACGTTGGATCAATAATCTACCTGACGGATTGTAAAGAAGTTGCCCAAAGACTTTGACATTTTCTCATTGTTATTAGTGACATGTCCATTATGCATCCAGTAACTCACTTTGCTTTCCTGGTTTGCAGCAGCACTCTGAGCAATCTCATTCTCATGGTGTGGAAATGCTAGATCACTTCCACCACCATGGATGTCAAACCTGAAGGTCAGATAATGTGCACTCATTGCACTGCACTCTATATGCCACCCTGGCCTTCCACGACCCCACGTGCTTTCCCAACTTGGTTCACTGGGTTTTGCAGCCTGCAACAATGAATGGAAGATTGAAATTGCATTGTGTCAATGAAATTACAAATTTGAGCTAATTTCGACAATGGTTTTACCTTCCATAATGCAAAGTCAGCAGGATTACGTTTTCTAGAGTCAACGGCAACACGTTCACCGGCTCTATTATTTTCCAGTTTCTGCCCAGATAATTGACCATAGTTTGGAAATTTATCAACAGCATAAAAGACATTTCCTTCAACAACATATGCAAGGTCATTGTTGATGATCTGCAAAAAACATTGCCATCCATTTTTTAACTACAAAAATAATTGAGAAGCTCTTAAATGAAATATAATCATTTATACATGTAGGAAATCAGGGATTCAATTAGGAAAATTAGTGTAGGAAATCAGGGATTTAATTAGGAATTAATTTTAGAATATTTCCCTTTTGTATTTTGATTTACTTCCTATTGTATTGCTTGATTCTAGGAACACAAATCCTATATAAGCTTGTGTATTCCTTTGAAATAAAATAAGCAGAAGAGAGTACAATTTCTCTCTATTTCTCCAACATGGTATCAAAGTTGGGCTCAACCATTACTATTATGTAATTTCAGGCAGTTTCTTTTTAGGGGTTTTATACCCATTCTTCTAGAGAGAGTTCACTCCCACCACCCATACAAGGAGAAGCGCCAGCCGTCGATCGTCTATCAGACAGAATCTACTCGCTAGAAACAGCCACACGTGACTACATGCGCCTATCAAAATTTCTGCTGATGGCGAGCAATAATCACTGGAAAATAGCTCTGAATGGTTCTACCAACAGAGATTCAACTGTATCAGGAGAAACCATTTTCAATATAAACTCTATTTCATTCAACAGCCGGATAGAAGGATCCAACAATTCTCTTTAACTGAATATCCACTAGCTTAATAGAAAAAATTATGTAAATTTGTCTCAAACTGTTCGTCTGATTCTAGAAAGCAAAGGGAAGCTTGATTATCTGACAGGAGAAGTACCAAAACCTGTGGATGGAAGTCCAGCTCTCAAGACCTGGAAATCAGAGAATTCATTGATTATAGCATAGTTAGTGAATTCAATGGAACCTGCAATTGGCAAGCCGTTTATGTTTTTGCCCACATCTAAGGATGTTTGGGAAGAAATTAGAGATACAAAATCTAAACTTTGGCATGCAAAACAAGGTGATTGTGATGTAGCTTCCTATTATGATGAATTAATGACTTTGTGGCAGGAATTGGACCTATATTATAATGATGTATGGAAATGCACTAATGATAGTGTAAGATTTATGAAGCGATAGGAGAACGATCATGTCTTGGCCCAGGCCAGACTAAATAAAAAGTTAGATGAGGTAAGGGGCAGAATTATGGGAAAGACTCCTCTGCCAACAATTCGTGAAACTTTTTCAGATGTTAGAACTTAGAAGAGAAGAACCACAACATAGTGTGATGTTAAAAAATAAATCTGTTTCTACCACCAATTCCTCAGACATGGATAGCTTTATCTTAGTAACCCAGAGGTTTTAGGATGAAGAGAAAAATGATGGTAAGCGATCATGGTGTGATCATTGCAAAAAACCATGGCATACACGAAAAACATGCTAGAAACTTCATGGCAAGCCTAAAAACATGAAAAAAAAGTTTGGTGGAGAAGCGCGGGCACTTCAAGCTACTATCTCGGATCAAGAGCAAGAATCTTTTTGAAGTTCATTTCCTTTTACCATGGAACAGATAAACCAACTATACAAGCTTCTCAAGTCTCAAAAAACTTCTTATTCCTTAGCTCAAAAAGGTAACTATTTACAAACTACTCTTATTAGTGTCAATTTAGATCATGCATGGATCATTGATTAGGGAGCAATTGACCATATAATTAGATTGTCAAATCTTTTCTCTTCATATAGTCCTTGTGCAGGCAATCAAAAAATTAAGATTGCAGATTTCAGCCATTACAGGAAAATGTTCTATTATAGTGTCTTAATCACTTACTCTTCATGATATTCTTCATGTTCCCAAACTCTTTTATAATCTACTATCTGTTAGTAAACTACCCGTGATCAAAATTGTTAAGCTAATTTCTTTCTAACTCACTGTGTTTTTCAGGATTTGACCTCGGAGAAGATGATTGGCAATGCTAAACAAAGTGAAAGACTCTACTTCTTTGACAATGGATCTGAGTCAAGACAACAATCCCACAAAATAAGCACCTGTTATGAATCCATTTTTGTTTCTAATAATAATATTATGTTATGGCATTTTAGATTAGGTCATCCCAATTTTAAATACTTGAAGCATTTGCTTCCTATATTATTTGGTAATAAAGATCCTTCTTTGTTTCATTGTGAAATATGTGAATTTGCAAAACATCATGGTACTTTTTTTCCTTCACAATCATAAAACCATCAAAATTATTCACTATGATTCATAGTGATGTTTGGGGTCCTAATAAAACAAGTACACCTTCTGAAAAAAAAAATGGTTTATTACTTTTACTGATGATCATACTCGCCTTTGTTGAGTATATCTTTTCAAAGAAAAACCAAAGGTGGAACGAGTTTTTAAAAATTTCTACAATATGGTGTAGACTCAGTTTCAGAGTATTATACAAGTTTTTAGAAGTGATAATGGGAAAAAATACTTTAAGATGATCTTGGAAAAATTTTTTTCTGGCATCATTCATCAAAGTTCTTGCATTAATACACCTCAACATAATGGTATCGCTGAAAAAAAAAATAAACATTTGTTAGAGACAGCTCATGCATTGCTTTTTATAACTAAAGTTCCTAAGTACTTGTGGGGAGAGGTGGTTTTAACTACAACATAATTGATAAATAGACTACCCTATAAAATTTTACAATATCAAACTGTTTATTAAGTTTTCATAAAATGTTTTCCTCATGCTAAAATGTCTGTTGATCTTCCTTTAAAAGTGTTTGGATGTACAACTTTTATTCATGAACATAGGAAAATGAGAAAACTTGAATCCAGGGCTATAAAATGTGTCTTTATTGGTTCTTCTCCTCTTCAAAAGGGCTATAAATATTTTGATCCAATAAAAAAAAAAATTTGTCTCGATGGATGTCACTTTTTTTTAAGGACATTCATCTTTAGGAGAAGACTTGTACAGAAGATTCATGTGTTAACTCTTTCTCAGATGATGTTTTTATCTCCCAAGATCCAGAGTCTGGTGCACCTACAGCTAATGGCTGAGATTTATATTCAGAAACTCCTCTTATGAGTGATATTTCTCCTAAATCTAGGCCTACATTTGAAAATCAAAATTCTTAACAATGTCTTTTGGAAATTGAAAATAAAAAAGAGTCTATTATAATACCACAACATGATAATATTAAAGAAACAAACATTAGATTCATAAAGGGAGACCAACCTTGGAAATGGATTGTTTACTCGAAAAAGAATCATAAACAAAGGAAAGACGAATTGGCATATCAACACGGTCATGATTCCGAACTGAGGGCAAACCGACAATCTGAATCCAGTACAAGTAATTCTCATTCCATTCCTAAGACTTCTGATCTTGAGATCCCTATAGCCCTTCGCAAAGGAATCAAATCTTGTACTAAATATCATTTATCCAACTTTGTGTCTTACTCAAATTTATCTCCATCTATTTTTGTGTTCACATCCAAATTGTTTAGTGTAGAAATTCCTAGCAGTGTACAAGAGACTCTAAAAATTCCAAAGTGGAAGGAAATAGTTCTTGAAGAGATGAGAGCTCTTGAGAAGAACAATATTTGGAGTGTTGTGCCATTACCAGCAGGAAAGACTACTTTGGGCTGTAAATGGGTGTTCACTGTAAAATACAACTCTAATGGTTCAGTAGAGAGATACAAGTCTCGATTGGTAGCTAAAGGATTTACCCAGATATATGGCATAGATTACACTAAAACCTTTGCTCCTATTGCAAAATTGAAAACACTAAGAGTACTTTTATCTATTGCTACGAATCTAGATTGACCTTTGCAGCAACAAGATGTGAAGAATGCCTTTCTAAATTGAGACTTGGAAGAGGAAGTCCACTAGGTTTTGAAGAGAAATTTAACTCTAAAGTATGCAAACTAAAAAGGTCATTATATGGCCTCAAACAATCTCCAAGAGCTTGGTTCGAAAAATTTACACAATTTGTTAGAAAACAAGGATATTCTCAAGGACAAGTTGATCATACCTTGTTTTTCAAATTTTCTTCTGAAGGGAAGGTTGCCTTGTTAATAGTTTATGCTGATGATATTATTCTAACAAGTGATGACATGGTTGAAATGGAAAGACTAAAGAAGAGCCTTGCATCCGAATTTGAGATTAAAGATTTGGGAGCTCTAAGATATTTCCTTGGAATGGAAATTGCCGTTCGAAGAAATGAATTGTGGTATCTCAACATAAATATATCTTTGATCTCTTAAAAGAGACTAGGATGAGTGGATGCAGATTTGTTAAAACCCCCATGGATCCCAATGTGAAACTTTGGGAAAAAGGAAGTGTCCTTGTTGATGCTGGTAGATACCAAAACTTGGTTGGAAAATCAATCTACTTGTCTCATACTCGACCGGATATTGCTTTTTCAGTTAGTGTTGGTCAATTCATGCATGAATCTTATGAAGAACACCTTGATGCAGTATACCGGATTTTAAGATATTTGAAGTCTACTTCTGGAAAAAGTCTATTTTTTAAGAAGACTAATCAAAAGAGTATTGAAGTATTTACAGATGCAGATTGGGCTGGGTCCGTAACTAACAAAAGATCTTCTTATGGGTATTGTACTTTTGTGTGGGGAAACTTGGTTACTTGGCGAAGTAAAAACAAAGTGTTGTTGGCCAGAATAGTGCAGAGGCTGAATTTAAAGCAATGACTCAAGAAATTTGTGAGGTACTATAGATACAAAAAATTCTTAAGGAGCTTAAGAAGAAGGTGGAACTTCCTTTGAAGCTATATTGTGACAGTAAGGCTGCAATAACTATAGCTCACAATTATGTCCAGCATGATAGGACGAAGCACATTGAAATTGATCGGCACTTTATCAAAGAAAAACTTGAAGTTGAAACTATTTGTCTACCATTTGTTTCTTCTAGTCAACAGACTACGGATATACTGACCAAGGGTCTTGCAAGGCATAACTTTGAGCATTTGATAAGCAAGTTGGGCATGATTGAGGGGGAGTGTAGAAAGTCAAGGATTTAATTAGGAAATTTAGTGTAGAAAATCAGGAATTTACTTAGGAATTAATTTTAGAATATTTCCCTTTTGTTCTTTATTTCCTTTTGTATTTTGATTTACTTCCTATTGTATTGCTTGATTCTAGGGACATAAGTAAATATAAGCTTGTGTATTCTTTTTAAATAAAATAAGTAGAAGAGAGTACAGTTTCTCTCTATTTCTCCAACAATTGAAGGAAAAACTTATCAACTACAATACCTATCATCCAATGCAATAAAACAATACCACAAGCCTATAAATAAACCAAGATACATGGTGAAAACATTACAGGGCTCAAACACTGATTATAAACAAACACAACAGCATAGAATTTACTCCTCTAAACATCATACCGATGCTTGACATGGTAAGTTACTAACCAAAAATAAATAATAAAATTAACATATTCTTTTACTGCTTTTTGGCCATCATCAAGAAAAGAAAAAACCTATATAATATATATCAGGAGGAGTTGGAAAGAACAAGCATTATTGAATTATACACCTGCTAAACATATTGCAGCACAAGATCAACTATATATTCCTCATAAAAGCAGCACCAAACAAGAAAATTTTAAATCTGGTCTTATAGTTGAACTGGTTTTGTGGTTACCCAATACCCATTAAATTTCATACCACATCCTAGCACCACCTATGTCAGTAACAAAGCAACCATTAGGCATCAAAGAGATCACAACAGGTAACAGCTTTCATAAAACTTAATATTGATAGTACTCCCTGCCTTAGCACAAATCGTAAGTACATAAGACTAGCACATGTTCCTTTTTCACTAATAACAAAGAGACAAACTTTGAGAGTCAGACTCCATTATTCATGTTTATAATAAGAACGAACCTGTGTGATCATGTCCTTGATCTGTTCTATGTGATCAGTCACGCGTGGCTGATGTGTAGGATGGAGGCACTGCAAACTGTCCATGTCAACAAGATATTCCTGGCAAAATCGGCTGCTTAAACAAAATGGATCCTTGCCACGCTCATTTGCTCTAAGAATTATCTGCAAAAATTTTAGACATCAGCAGTTGCAAAATTCATAGATAATTGATTCTACAAATTGAGAGAAGGAGATAAAAACTTGAAATTTGACATTTTTAACGATTTCAACTTCATATCTATGCATTTAACTTCAAAGTCTGTCTAAGTCAAGAACCAAGGATTAAAAAGGAAATTACAAGGCATTTTTACTTCTTATTGTCATTATGAGAAGGTTATAAACAAACAACCAGAAGCCCTATACTGCTAAACATCTCAGGTGCTAGGAGCTACACGAGCAATTGATAAGATCTCAGTTCATTCCTCCCAAAAGTACAATGAACATTAAGGTACTTTCAGATTGAATTTTATACCATTTTCTAGAAAGAATAACTGTCCAGACAGGCCCAAACAAACAAACAAAAAAATCCTTCCTTTATCTACGGCAGCTTAAAAAGTCTTGTGCTGTCATTCTAGGAGATAAATGTCTTGACATATTGTATTCTTGATATTCTGGACAGCTTTCTTTGGAAATGCTGGAAGCTGTTGATTTGGTAAAATCAAGGTCTTATTGATGTTATTTTATTAACAGATTGGCACTCATTTGGAGCTAATTGAACAAAAATGCCCAAAATTTTTCTGGAATACTAAAAAAAAAAGTCAATTTTGAATCATAAATCTTGAACCACCATCACAACACCTTAGATATTTGGCAATCTTTATTGCACTATATTTCAATAAAAAAACTAAAGGGTGCCAGCAAATAGACAAGAAGAAATCAACGAAGAAATGCATACATCTTATGGAGGTAGTAACTTCCACTATTGAAAAAAAAAAAAAGCCTCTCTCACTCACAATCTGTAACCAATAATTTTCATCTTCCAATCTTTCCTAATGGGGGTGTCTATGCTGACTTAAGAGTTTTATCATAAAAGCTCCTGAAAACTAGGCACAAAGGCATACCAAAGAGATATGATAAACGATTTATTGAAATATCAACATCAATTTTCATTATAGTAAGTTCATCTACATAAATATTATCAATAATTAAAATAGTAATTTGTTGTAAAGAATAAAAATTTCCTAGTTATACTTGACTATAGGGGGCATTCATGGTTCGGTTGGTTTAGAACAAAAATTTATAATCAAACCAATAAAATCGGTTTTTAAAAACTTCAATCTTTAACCAAACCAAGCACTATTGAAAATATCCAAACCTATACTATTTAGATTCAGTTTGGATAGTCGGTTTGATTAACAACGAATGAATATAGTAAAAAAAATTAAAAATCATTCAAAATATAAAAATTTAGCACACCATTTTTAATTTTTAGAACACTTGATTCGGTTTTATTGGATTTATATTTTTCTAATCCAAAATCAAACAAAAAAATCGACTTATAAAAATTTCAAGACCATAACCATCCAAACTATAATTTTCGGTTTGGCTTAAATTGGATCAATTCGGTTTGGTTATTTTTTGTGCAACCCTACTTGACTAAAACTTATTTAATATATGAGTTATTGGGTTGTAGCAATGTTTAGAAAGAATCCTACATTTAAATTAAATAGTAAAATCTTATATTCAAAAAGTTTAAAATAATAACTGAGGTTTTGTTTTGTGTGCAAGTGGGCTTCCTCTCCCCTTCTCTCTCGCAAAGGAAAATTGTTCGCTTCTAGTCAAGGCGTAAATGAGATGCAATGACAGCCAGCAAATGACAATAACAGCAATTGAATAGCGAACTCAACCGCCTTGCTTCAAATCAATAGGTCTATCTTCGTATACACCTGCCGATATATAGCCATGTTGACAATCAAAACTACATTTTGTAACACTTCATAATTAGCTAAAAACAGAGGAAATGCCATCTTTAAATCTAAGGCATATGAATAAAGCAACATCAAAATCAAAAGGACAGAGAGAATCTCTTAGAATTTTTCAAATTACAGCTGTACTAAATCAACTCGTGTAATTTTTGCTCAAGAAAAGTAACTTCCTCCTCCTGCCAGAAGGATTTCAATGGCTATTCCTAATACTTGAGAAAATGAAATGATACAGGTGAATACATTATAAATATCAGATTACCACCTTAAAGTTCAGCCAATATAATAAAAATAAAGAACAAAGAAGCTATTTCAATGATCTAACTATAGGTTACAACTTAAACCCATTATCAAATTGAAATACCATTCAAATTCTCACCTTATCATCAACGTCTGTAAAATTCCGCACATAAGTAACTTCATAACCTAAGTGTTGTAGATATCTACAAAATTGCAGTCCAGATGTCACAATGGCATCAGAATCATCAACAGCAGCAACCATCAAAAATAAGAAATGAAATAAGGAAGATAAAACTGAAAACATCTAAAACAGCAAAAGAAAAGCATGTATAACCTTGATGGCAACTAAGCAAAGGATGATGCCATTTATCAACCATAACATAACCCATGCAACCTAAAACTTGCAACGGAAGTAAATGTAGTCAAACCCTTAAGCCCAGACATAATGTTATTTTGCAGTCTATCCTTAAATCTATCCCAATCCAAAAAGGCAATTTTCCAATCTTAGCCACAGAGGCAAAGAGTCACCTAGGCAAGAAATTTTAAAAATATGTTGTCACCAAGGACCCCATAAACTGATAAAAATAACCAGCCTCTACTACAACATCAAATAGAAAGCTCTATTCCTACCTTTATAATTAGCCTTAAGATAATTCTGACATTAACAACAACTAACAATACTGGCAATTATTCCATTTGGTCCAAATCAACACTTCAGACATGATATCATCTCAATATAGTTTTCTTTAAGAGTGTTAGAGATAACTGAATTAAATATACCAAATTTGATTACGTTACGGCATACTTCTCAAGTCTGCTCTAACAATTTCACATCACTAGCATAATTGCAAGTCCGTTTGAATATTCATTTTAATTTAATAACCAGTTAAATAATTCACAACTAGAAGAAGGTGCAAGTAAACTGCATAGAAGACACATATATATCACACAGAGCATGTATTTGTTTATATAGATACAAACCTGAAGAGCACATCAAAGACAACTGCAGCGCGTGCATGACCTATGTGGCTGAGATCGTAGGCAGTGACACCGCAGACATACATGCTAACCTTTCCATGAACTAATGGCTTGAATACCTCCAATTTTTTAGTCAAAGAATTGTATATTTCAAACTCTTTCTTCTTTTCCATACCAATTGATGCACCTCCCTCACCCCTCAGCCAATTATTTAATTGGTCAATGTTGTATCTGCAATAGAAAAGCGAAAGCTGTTAAGCAATGCTTGGTAAAAGAGATCAAAAATCTCCCCAGATTATATCAATCCTAGGAATTTGATGTGAAGGAATAGCTGAATCAGGAATACAAGATATTTGTGGTTGTTGGGAGAAGAAAAAAGATGTAATCATCAATTACTCAAAAGGTATATTACAGAGAACCTCAATAAGAGTACTATGACGTCCCTGACTTAGAAACACATTAAAGTAACAATTTTATTTAGAATTCATTATTAAATTGTGACATAGATCTACATCCAAGGATATACAAAAAATACCCAGAATCAACTGAAGCAACCAGTCAAAATTTTCCTACCATATAGAATTAAATGTCTAGCAGAAAATGCTTCACAAAAATCTAAACCGAGAACTCTAGTAAATTATATCCAATTTAAGGAGAAAAGATTCAACTTAATTAAATAAAGTAAACATACATGTAATAGCTATATATAAGCCAATAAATAGAACTCCAATATCTCTATTTAATTGAAGAAAAGATAAAAGAGCCATAAGTCATAATATGTTTGAAACTATAAAAGAAAGAAAGAAATTAAAACAGCAAATTGCCACTAGAGCTGCTACAATGTTATTATATTAATTGAGAATATATACATTTATGCCTTTTAAGAAACAATGACAAGAAATCCATTTTTAAGGGTCATCCAACAACAAGCATTCTTCACATAAAAGAGATTTTTTTAAAATTAATCCTAACAAAACTTAAACTCTCCCTTCTGATTCCTGCCAAAGATGAAGAAAATTCTAGAAATCTTTTTCCTTGAAAATGATGAGATACAAAAACTACAAAGACTTTATACAGCAAGATATGATTATAGGTATAATTATAGGTATAGTTGGAGGCATAGTTGTTAAAGGCAAAAAGTGCACCAAGCCACTAAGGGCTCTTATCACTTGAGGCGCAAGGAGAGGTTCGCACTTGACAAAAGTAAGGCATAAAAAATAAAATGAAATAAAGTAAACCTAAAACTCATAATACAACACATACATAGAATAAAATCATGAATTTAACTCAATACCGAAGAAAAGCAATTCAAAAGAGCAAAATATAACGTTCAAAAGGCACTTAAAACACAATAAAGAACATCTGCAAAAGTGGTAATAAAAGTAAAATATAAACACAATAAAGAACATCTGCAAAAGTGGTAATAAAAGTAAAATATAGTCCTATAAATAACCAGAAGTCCTAGTCCTAGAGTAGTACTATTAAACTATAGTAGAAATCCTAAAATATTTTTCATTACTAATTTACTACAAATTTATAATTATGGTATTGGTTCTACACTCCTAATCTCCTACTAAATATTAATTATAATTATCACATCACTCATCATCACTAAACTCTATGTAGTTTTCTTTTTCTCCTTCTTCTTTATATTTTTTTAATCTTTTTTTTTTTTTGTGAAATAATCAGATGTGGGTAAGCCCCACATAACCTACTTTAAGTGTATGATAAATGAGTGAAATTATTTTGTCTTAAAAGACCAAAAACATCTAAATATTAAAGAGGCGTGCCTCGCCTGCACCTCACACAAAGGCACTCACACAAGGCGAGCGCCTTTGTGACGTCGCCGGTCTTTGGGTTTTTGAGGCGCTAAGGATAGTGCCTTAGGCACACCTTTGACAACTATGGTAATATAATATTATATACTAAAAAATATAAATCATAAATATTAGCAAACACAATCAAATAACAATTAAAACTTTCCAGTAAATTAAATTGCAAAAAAAAGGATAATTGTCAAAAATAACCTGAACTTTTAAAATTATATCAAAATTAAATTGTACTTTCTATTTTCTCATTTAAATACACAAAATTTTAAAATTTTATTGGAAGAGCTTTTTTGAAACAGTTGACACTTTCTAATAAAATTACATGATTAACCCTTTCAAATAATATACAATTTCTAATTTTAATATCTACTATCTATAGTTACCATTGTTCATTCCAACTATTATGCTGCAGAAAATCTTCCACACAAAAATGTACATCTTGCTGAATTTTTTTTATTTTGCTTATTTTATTCATCTATTTTTTCCATATTTTTGTTTATAATGTAAATAGATGTTATTGTTGTATCTTTTTGTTTATAGTCAAACATATTTAATTATTATTATTATTATTATTATTATTATTATTATTATTTAAAGTTATTAAAATATATAATTTCATCAAATAAGTATTGTATTATGTTTTTCTTATTTATTTATTTAAACACAATAAAAATATATATTATTTGAATTAAATAAATTATATCCTTATTGGTAACAGTTTATTATAGTTTTACCAAACATTAGGCAACTACCAGCTATCAACTACACTCAATAGCCGAATCAAAATAGGCCTTATTCTAGTTAAATTTTGACATTCTACAAATCTCTAGGTATCAAGAAAATATTATCTACTGATTTAGAGTGAATCTCCTAGAGTTAGAAATATAAATCTGTCCCTCAAAATTACTGCTACTTACAGTTTTCAGATTTCAATCAAACACAAATTTCCAACCAAAAAAAAAATCCAACAAGATCATTTGACTTCTCATTTCAGCAAGTGTTTTTCTCCAGTGGTTAGCCATCTAGAAACAGCATATTCAGTTCTTATCTCCAACATATACATAGCTTGGGTTCAAAGTTCAAGTTAGGTCTTTTTCTTTTTTTCACCATATATCATATTGAAGAGCAATCTGATCCTATATTTTCTAGCTATTTCACCTAGGCTGAGTAAATAAATGTTTTTCTC
>CATIWF010077277.1:0-33660 GCA_949630135.1 Balakata baccata | reverse complement strand
TTATTGACAATATTCATATATTCATTTCTATTTTATTATTAATAATATATATTTCTAAAAATTTTAGTATAAGTTATTTTATTAATATAAAATGTTATTTTAATTTAAAATAAATTATATATTTATGTAATGATATTTTTTAAATAAAAAGTCTAGATATTTATAATATTATATATTTATTAGTTTAATTTATAAATTAATTATTAATTAATAATAAATTTCTTATATATATAATTTCATCAATATTTTTATTAATTATTTATAAAATTGCTTACATTATTTAAGAGTCATGTATATTCGTAAGGTTAAATTTTGATATTTGTATTTTCAATATTAATATACAACATTATAAAATTGTATACATAAATTATTTTTTTAAATTAGTTTGATTCCCATAAAAATATTATTTAAATTGATAAAAATTATAAATTAATCATAAATTAACATTTTTATCTGTTTTGTGCACTAGAAATGACATCCAACAATTTATTTTTCATTTTTGTTATATATGAGATAGATTGTGTCTCATTATATATGAGACATATTATATTTTATGAAAATATCATGCAAACTGATTCGACTCTGGTTCAATTCCGATTCAATCTTAAATCTGTGATCCATTGCATTTTTTCGTTCATTGATCGAGCCGATTTTTACAAATTTGATTTTAATTTTTAGGTAATTACACCAAAAATTCCAATTTCTTTTTTATTAATGACAACTACAGCATTGTCATTATACCATTATTATATTTAACATAAATAGGTACAATTACAACTTTAATTACTTCTGATTTTTCTAGAGGTGATTTAGATATTGCTTCCTTGATCACAGCAACAATAATGTTACAAAAAAAATAACATTGAAACAATTATAAAATCTATTGAGTTTCTTTTACTTGATCAAACAACTCAAATTATATATATATATAGTCAGACTAAAAGAAATTTTTTACTATATCAATAAGCCAACGACTATTGATTTGAGACATTTATCAAATATTAAGATTATATTAAAAATTGAGATGCCAATTTTGCTAAAATGACAAATCATTTTATTAGGCCTACCCGATTTTTGTTTCTCAATTTTGAGTAATCATGTTATATATTCCCTTTGCCCATAATATTTTTAGGAAAAATAATTATTTACTTGTAGTATAATATACTAGTATTTTTCTGATATTTGAAAATTATATAACTTGTCTATATGTAGTTTGATATAATATATTAATACCCCTTAAAATTTAAAAATTATACTATTTACTCCATGAAATTTTGACATATTGTACTAGTACTTACTGCAAGTTTAATTTATTGTATTAATATTTCATGCAAATTTGATTTATTGTGCTAGTATCTTTTAAAAGTTTGATTTATTGTATTAATATCCCCTGAGCGAAAGAAAATATTTTTTATTACTATTGTATTATGTCAAACTACAAATCCTATGGAGTACTAATGTATTATATCAAACTATAAATAGTAAATAATAAAATTTTCATATTTTTATATAATTGCTGGTTTTTCATTAAAAATAGTTAAATTACAAATTTTATAAAAAAGAAAATAAAGAAATATAATATATAGCAATTAAAATTTCATAATAATGTCTATAAATTAATCAAGCGAGTTTTTGTTGATTATGTATTTAGGGATAAAGTGGGGTTTACTATTTAGGAGCTAGGACGCGCATATAATTACACAGCATATGGTTTGGTGGGACTGATCATGATATCTCTGATTCTATTTTCCATCTTACTATTCTCAATATAACTTTTCTTTTTCTTATAAAAAATTCTTTATTTTTTTTAAAGATCTTCGTTTTCAATACAAAAACAAATGAATTAAAGTAAAATGCATTTTGTTTTATGAAATATAGTAGTTTTTTTTAATTGAATTTTCAAACTTTATTTGATTTAATTAAGTCTTTTAACTTTTATTTTTTATTAATAAATAATTTTTTAACTATTAATGAAAATATATTATATTAATGGACGCGTGGGAAATGGAATATTGATAATATAAAATAAACAAATTACTATAAAAAAAAAATCTGATCAGAAATAATGGACGCGTGCGAAATGAAATTTATGAATTTTCATATTTGTATCAAAAATAATTTGTACTTTCAATTTTTTCTAGAAAATAAATGAACTTTTAATATTTTATTAATTTAGACATTCCAATTAATTTTATAGAAAAAATTATGTTTGAACTTTCCAATAAAAATAATTTTTTTACTATTTAAATAGCTGACTCATCAGTGTCTTATAAATATTTTGTTTGCTCACATAATATTTCAATAATAATAACATTGACTAAGCAGCTGATTCTCCAGAAAATTTAGATATATGAGCAATTATTTCTATCAAATTGATTGAAATATTTAAATTGATAAAATATTATAAGTTCGTTTATTTAATTGAAAATACAAATTATTTTTTATATAACATTGAAAATTCAGATTTTTTTCTTGACAATTTAGCCTATAAAATAATTGCATATTCTTCATATAAGGCACTCTTCAGAAAATATTTTTTATTTTATTTCTTTTAGTTTTAAAATTATTTTTAAAAGAAAACATATAAATAATTGTTTTCTCAAAACTAGGTTCGGGAAAAGCATTTTATAAAAAATCTAAAAAATTAGTCAATTAAATAAAAAATTTTAATATGTTTTTTTTTACACCCAACAACTATCACCCCTAAATAAATTTATTAAGTTACTCAATTAAAAAAGCTATAATTCTGAAACTCCATGATGCATTTTGCCATAAATAAATAAATAACAAAAAATTTGGATAACATCTTTCCTGTTTTTAATTTCCATCACTTTCTCTCATATATGATGGTCCTATCCAAAAAAAAAAAAAAATCATATAGTATTAGATTCTCTTTTATCAAGTTTTATGGGCAATAATATTTGTAGATACCTTATCTTCTGCAACCACAAGAATTTCTTCTACATTTTTCTCGGATTGTGCAAAGATGTGTCAATTTCTTGAGATTTTGGGTCATTATAATAATTAATGAAAGGGAGACATCATGTTTTGGAGGGTACACTATACCCATATGTTATAATTATGAGCATTTTAAGAAAAAAAAAAGAAGAAAGAAATTCTAAGAGAAATAATTTAAAGACACATAATCCATTAATGTTTTTATTGGATTTGGCCAAGTCTATGATATGATCAATTGATTTTTGGCGGCAGGGTTAGTTGTATCAATCACTTTATAACACATAAGTGCTTCAATATTTTAATTTAATTTAGTTATAGTTTGTTGTTGAATAGTTGTTACTTAGTTGGGTTCTTATTTTCTTCTCAGGTTTGTTAGGATGAAGCACTTTGTTGTCTACCACTTTTATGGAAAAGTGTTTCAATTTTCAAGTTTCATCCACCAATTTATAATTATATATCGTAAATATTACAAAATGGCATGATTCTCATACTATTAAAGGTGTGTGTACAATCCTTGCCAAAAAAAAAAGTGTGTATACAGTAGAAAGTGAAAATGTTCAAATTTTAATATTATATACACTAATATACTAAAATCAATTATAGTTATGATTCATGTTTTGAAAGGAAAAATTAAAAAAAAAAAGAATATTTTCTTATTAACATATTTTAATGAGAAGTTTGAATTTGGCAACCAATACTTAGAAAATAATTTTTGAATGAATATGAGAGTTTTTTTTTTAATCATCCACTAATATGGATTCGAGTCTGAGTATGTCTATTAAGGAAATAAAGTATTTCATTCCTAAATTTTAAATGTATTTTATATTAATTCAAGATTGAACCGGAGACTTCAAGTTAAGGGATAAAAGATATTTATCATTTCATCTTTCCTCCTGGGATTGAGAGATTAATACTATATGGATACATATATAATTATGCTATTGCTTAAAAACAATAAAATAATTCCAAATTGTTAGAATAAAACATTAATTTCTATTTTGGGCCCTTAGTTGTTTGTAGTTTTTTTTTTTTTTTAATATGAACAAGTTCATATGTTCACTTTGGTTCATATCATTTATGCTTTTTTATCTTCCTTTTATGTTTTAACAAATGGAAGATGACAAAAGAAAGTAATATATATATATATGTAATGGTGACTCATTACTAGGCTTAATTAGAATATCAATATGATATTATTTAAAATGAGGAATCGAATTCCACTTATATATGAGATAACATTAAATGAGAAGTGTATATAAGTCGAAGAAAAAAATAACTAATTGATTATTTTATTGTTGATAAAATTTTAGCTATTGCTCAATATAAAAATTTTAAAGTCCTTTAATTTTTCAATGACTAATAAAATATGAAAACTCGAACCACTAAAAAAAGAAGTAAAATTTCTGAATACATACGGAATACCTTAATGTTATGCTTGGATTCAGGGATTCTGGATGATATATATTGAACAATTTATGAATTTTTATTAAATTCATTATTTGATTATTTAAAAAATGTCTAAATTTATGAATTTTGAAAAATTCTCCGTCTACTAAAATCATTTCCAAAATCTTTCATCTTTTAGAGATTTGATTTCTCACCTAAACCATTTTTTTTATTAATGAGAAATTGTTACCAACTTTTTTTATTCTAAGATTGTCTCTAATAAATTAATAATATTTCAAAACTCCCTTTAACTCTTAAAAAAAGCAAAATTCATTTTTTTAATTTCAAATAATGACTTTATTATTATTATTATTATTATTATATGCATTAAATTATTTATAAGAAATAATTTTAGTTTATACCAATCTAATTAATTAGATATTATAACGTATAATAATTTCTCATTTTATTAATAAATAGGTTTTGTTTAAAAATTTAATTTATATATATATAAAGTGAGAAAATACTACTAACTATTATGGAGATTTATACTGACCAATGAATGTGCATAACTCCTACACCTATATTTTCATAACCTTCCATCCTATTATTTTATATTTTTATTGTGTAGTTAATTTGTAATTTTAATTTTACAATTAAATTACGTAACTCTTTTTACTTGTAAGTCTATAAATAGATGCTTTGATGAATGTACAAATGACTAGTGAATATAAATTCTCTCAATTCTCTATTCTCTTCTTTATTGATTTTTTTACTTTATTTTTCATTCCTTAATTACTTTTATTTATTTTTATAACACATTATTAGTATAAATTTTCTCTACAAGGTAATAAGGTATGTTTTATTTATGAAATTTTTCTACCACAATTGATAATGGTGAATAAGCTTGATAAATCATTTGCATGTAAAATTGGTTTCTTATTTATCTTCAAATTCTATTACGTTTTATGTCTATGATCGTGAGAAAGTTTTATATGCATAAACTTTTCTATTTATATTTGTGTGTTTTTGTCTCATATATTTTATACCACATTTTATATCTATGTGTATAATGTTTGATTTTTGTTTATGTGCTTATAATATGTTTTTTCATTTAAATTTTTTTAATCAATCTTAAGGATAATATTATTAATTTTATTAATGTATTTGTTAATGTGCTTTGAATATATGTAAATAGATCTAATAAATTAAAATGAAAGACATTTGATATTTATAATTAATTAAAATTGAAATGTTAAATTAGAATTATTAAGTGATGTATTAGTTGAAATTATATTATATGCATATATTACGATGTATACATATTATGTATGTTATCACATGCAATTAGTATGTTGTTGATAATCATATGAATATATGTTCTTTTTTTTTTTTTTTTGTGACTTAACATAAATTTCTATAAAAATTTGAAAATTTGAAATATGAGTATTATTATATCAACAATTTTCATTATTAATAATTTGAGATGTGAAAATACAATTTCTCTTGTATGGTTCATGAATTTGAGCTAGATATTATGATTACTTGAATATTCATTTATTTATTTTAATATACAATTATTTAATTAATATTTGATTTTTTTAGACTTACAAACATATTATCACTTATATATACTTATTAAACATGTCTATTTATAAGTAGATATGAATATTATTTAATATTATAAATTATTCTTTTAGTGATAACATGTTATTGTATTCATATTATAATTGGTTTATTTATACGAATCATAATACTTACATATTAGATATAAATATAATCATAGTATACTAAATGGTTAGATGTATATGTTATTATTTTGTAATTTGGTTAATATTTTTATGTTGTTATAGCATTAATGACAAATCTTGCAAAATTAAAGTTTATGGCTCTTGACATTAATGAAAAATTATATGTTATGAATATTGGATACTACAATTCGCCTAGACGTGAATGGTTTTAGTAATATTATCAAAGAAGGAAATATGAAATATAATCAAAATAAGGCTAAAATCTAAATTTTCCTTCATCATCATCTTAATGAGGGATTAAAATATGATTATTTTACAATGAAAAACACTTTTTTTGGAACAATTTGAATATTTTGTTAATTAGATATGTACATGAAATACATCGAATATTTGGAATAATTTGAATATTTAGTTATTTTAATATATACCTGAAGTACACCAAAAATTTAGTTGATTTATATCAAGAATCCATGAAAAAGAAAATAAAGTATGCAAAAACAATATTTGCATACCAAGATGATTTGTTTTTAAATAATTGAGCAAGACACACTTAGATATTGTACATTTTTATAAATAAGGTAATGAAAATATTGATTGATGACAATACCCAAAATAAAAATAATAATAATAATAAAGCATTCATATAATGAAAGAAAGTTTATGAAATTTTATTTATTTATTTGTGTTTAAATGTAATATTTTAATTTAATTTATTTTATTATTTTAAAATTATTATTTTTTAAAATTGTGTGATCAAGTAGTATATTATTTTATTTTATAATTACTTATTGCAATTTATTTTTTTTTTAAGAAATATGAATGTTTCTCATTTATCGATAACTTTCAAGAACAATGACGAAGATATATGCGTAGTAGATAATGTAATGACACATACTATATTGAGAAATAAAAAATATTTTTCTAATTTAACTACAATAAAAGCAAATATTAGTATAATATCAAGTTCAGTAGACTTGATAGAAAGTTCTGGAAGAACTCGTATCCTCTTAAATAATGGAATGAGATTTACGATTGATAATGTTTTATTATCAACTACATCAAAGAGAAATCTGCTAAGTTTTAAAGATACACATCACAATGGATATCATATTGAGACTGGTAATCATAATGCTACAAAATATCTTTATATCATATCAATTGTATCAAATGAAAAACAAATTTTGGAAATGTTGCCTATTTTATCTTCTGGCTTGTATTACATAAGAATTAGTGTAATCGAAGTACATGCAATAATGAACTAGAAGTTCATTAATATAAATATTTTTACTATTTTGGCATAATCGGTTGGGCCATCCGGGGTCAACTATGGTGCGTAGACTAATTAAGAATTCAAATGGGCATCCTTTAAAGAACCAGAAGATTCTTCAATTAAATGAATTCTCATATGTTATTTGTTCTCAAGGTAAATTGATTATTTGACCTTTATTAGCAAAAGTCGGATTAGAATTCCCTACATTTTTTGACAGAATTCAAGGTGATATATGTGGGCCCATTAATTCACCATGTGGACCATTTAAATATTTTATGGTAAATAATAAATGCATCTACATTATGATCGCATGTATACTTATTATCAATTCGCAACTTGACATTTGTGAGATTACTTGCTCAAATAATTAAATTACATACACAATTTATAGATTATTCAATCAAGTCTATACTTCTTGACAATGCAGGTAGATTTATATTCCAAGCTTTTATTGATTATCGTATGTCAGTGGAATAACTGTTGAAAGGCCAGTTCCCTATGTTCTTACACAAAATAGTCTTGTAGAATTATTTATTAAATGCCTCCAATTAATAACAAGATCATTACTCATGAGAACAAAATTTCCCATCTCAGCTTGGGGACATGTTATTTTACATGCAGCAAGACTGATACGCATTAGGCCAACATCATATCATAAGTTCTCTCTATTGCAATTAGCTTATTATTAAGAGCCAAATATTTCTCATTTAAGAATTTTTGAATGTGCGGGTTATATTCCTATTGCTCCACCACAATGCACTAAAATGGGACCTTAAAGAAGGTTGGGAATATATGCTGGATTTGAATCTTCTTCTATCGTTAAATATCTCAAATCATTTACTGATAATTTATTTACAGCACAGTATACAGATTGTCATTTTAATAAGACATTTTTTTCAACATTAGGGGGAGAAACAAAGCAGGTAGATCATGAAATTGTGGAATGCATAATCTTTAACACATCTAGATCCTCGTACTAATCAATGTGACCAAGAAGTACAAAGAATAATACATTTATAAAATTTGGCAAATTAATTGTTTAATGCATTAACTGACTTTAAAAGAGTGACTAAATTACATATACTAGCTGTAAATGCTTTTACTAGAATGGATGTCCCCTTAGGACAATTTGCTATAGCTAATGAGTCTAAAGCACGTCTGAAGCGTGGTAAACCAATCAGTTCCAAAGATAAAATTCTTAGAAGAAGAAAAGGAGCTAGTCAACAAGATGACCCAATTCAGGAGGCAGAAACTCTTGAAGAGCCAATTGACATAACAACAAATAAATCTCCATAATCCAATACACAAAATACACGAAATAATTTAAGAGATTCAGGTACCTAAAAATGATGATAATGAAGAGATCTCAATCAGTTATGTCGATACATGAAAAAGATAGAACCGAGTGAAAATAGTCATCGATGATATCTTTGCTTTTAATGTAGCAATAAATATTATGGAGGAAAATGAGGATCTATAGCCGAAAACATTTGAAAAATATTAAAATAGATGTGATTGGTTGAAATAGAAAGACGCAATACGAGCTAAATTAGATTCACTTAATAAATGTGAAGTTTTCAAGCCAATAGTTCAAACAACTGAAGGTGTAAAATCTATCGGATACAAATAATAAAATTGTAAGATATAAAGCAAGATTTATTGCACAAGGTTTTTCACAAAGGCTTGGTATTGATTATTAATAAACATATTCTCTTGTGATGGATGTAACAACTTTTCGATACCTTATAAGTCTTGCAGTATATGAAAGACTTGATATACGTCTTATGGATGTTATTACAGTCAATTTATATGATAATCTTGATAGTGATACCAATATGAAAATCCCTGAAGGATTTAAGATGCCTGAATTACAAAACACAAAATCTCAGGATATTTATTTTATCTAGTTACAAAGATCATTATATGGCCTAAAATAATCGGGATGAATGTAATACAATCGTCCGAGTAAATACTTATAGAAAGAATGATATAAAAATGATCCTATATGCCTATGTGTTTTCATAAAGAAAATAGAATATGAATTTGCTATTATTATTGTATATATTGATGATTTAAATATTATTGGAACTCTTCAAGATCTTGTAAGGGTAGTTGATTACTTGAAGCATGAGTTTGAAATGAAAAATCTTGGAAAAACTAAATTGTCTTGGTTTACAAATCGAGCATTTAGTTGATGAGATTTTAATGCACCAATCAGCTTACATAAAAAAGGTCCTTAAAATATTTTATACAGATAAAACACATCCATTAAGTACATCAATGATTGCGAGGTCACTTGATGTGAAAAAAGATCTTTTTCGACCTCGAGAGGATAAAAGAGAAATTATTGGTCTTAAAGTATCATATCTTAGTGCAATTGGTACATTACTATATTTTGTTAATACTACACGACCTGATATAATATTTTTAATAAGTTTATTGAAAAAGATATAATACTTCTCTGAGACGAAAATATGGAATAAAATTAAACATGTCTTTCGTTATCTCCGAGTAATAATTGATTTGAGATTATTTTATTCAAATAAATTTGTGTCGAAACTAATTGGTTATGCTAATGCAGGATTTTTATCTGACTCACATAAAACTCGATCCCAAATAGGTTATGTTTTTTTATGAGTAGTGAAACTGCTATTTCATAGTTATCAACAAAGCAAATTTTGACTACTACATCTTCAAATCATATTGAAATAATTAAATTCACAAAGTAAGTTAGGAATGTGTATGGTTGACGCAAATAACGCAACACATTCAAGAAATAAGTAGTTTATCGGTCAACAAAAGAACTCTTACAGTGTATATGAAGACAATATAACATGTATAACACAATTAAAATGAGGTTATATTAAAGGAGTCTGGACAAAATATATTTTTGCTAAGTTATTCTTCATACATGATCTTGATAAAAGTGAATAAATCGATATTTAACAAATTCGATCAAGTGATAATTTGACAGATTTATTCACAAAATCTTTGTCTACTGCAACATTTGAAAGGTAGGTGCAGAGTATTGGAATGTGTCTGTAACACCCTAAACCCTGTGATACGTTACGTATAATGGATGTTTCAAATCAGCTCATAATCATATTAAATGTTATTTCTTATTCTTAATGACGTTTTAAATAAATTGGTGTAAATTTTATATATATATATATATTTCTTGCCAATATACCTATAATTATCTTATTTCACTATTTATTTATTAAAATTTTTGGCAGTATAATGGCTATACTGTGAATCTTGCCCTCCTGCAAATTGGAAAAATAACACTCCTAATATACTTCACTATACCTTGACAAACTCCAATAAGCACATTTTCAATCCATCACACATGCATATTCGTGTCATCCATAATATAGATTGTATCAATACATCACATATTCATTCATATCGCCTATAACATCATACATACATATATACTGTTTGGTACAACTTTATCTATTGCAAAACTATACATATACATGTCTCTAGTACAAAAATCCAAAATATTACTAAATTATCTTGATCATTGATCCTGCAGTCATATACTTACTTCAACTTCTATGCTCCTCAATCTGTATAGCCTAAACCGATCTACACCTAGTGGTGGATAAAATTCTAATATTTTCCATCTAAAGACATACATACTATGCACATTTATCTCACACAATGAATTCATAATATTTTTATTATTGTCACTTATTAATTATCGTTTCACATATACTATTCTTAATATTATTATACAATTTCATAACATATATTTACACCTAGTTAATTATTATGATATTTATTTACTAACACAAACATTTTATATATATTTCCTTAATTTTAATTATTAGTTCATTATTAATCCCTTTTTAAATCATTAGATTACATGTTATTCCTTAATTTATTTACCAACTTATTATTTATACTATTTTGCCTTTATATCTTCTTTTCACTTTATAATTACAATTATTACTACTAAGCTTGTTCAATTTTACTAAATTACCAATTTACCCCTTTTTATTTTCATTTTCTAACAAAATTACCATTTAGTCTTCTACTTTATTTTTTATCTTAAATTCAACCTCCTAAGCTCTTCAGTTTACCATTTTACTACTAATTTCATCTTTTACTTTAATTTACTCTTTTTTTAAATCCTTTACATAATTGCGGTTGTACTCTTATATTTGTCATATCTTTACTTAATTTCTTATTTTGCCCCTATTAGTATTCAGTAGAAATTCTCGAACCGGACATGCAGGATGTGGACCCTAGAGGTCCGAAAATATAAAAAGCTGATCACTAAGGACCACAAAGCCATGAACATGATAATATGTAAATATAGTTATCGACTGCCATTGGCCTCCACATACAAGTCTCCATAACTTGTACTGCGGTAAGGTGTCCCTATGGCTAGCTAATTATATCATGTACTTTTAATTTAATTACTAGTATACTAAGGGCAAAACCAAATTTTTCTTTACTTTTCTTTTTTCTTACTTGTACTCTTAAATAACTTTATTTCTTATTCATAAACATAATTTTATTTCTTATTCCATATAATATAATTAAACATACATACATCATATTTTATTTCTTATTCATATTTACATATTCAAAATTATCATATAATTTATATATTTCCACTTCTTATTTATTTCTCCATAATTCTTATTAATAATTAGCAAATTTTTCATGCATATCATTACTAATAATTATTAAAACATGTATTTATAATTTATGCAACCTTGTACATAATACCTATTTAAACCATAATATAACCAATTAATTCCCAAAAATTCTCACTAAATTCCTACTAACCTTATTTTAATTCTATTTTCATTTTCCTACTAAAATTCATTAAAATATCATGAAATCAACTTATTTTTTTTTTTATGATACACCATTAGGTCCATTCACCCTATCTAGTTCAAATTTTATATTCATCAAATCATTCATTCCAAACATCATATTTTATGTTTCTATACTAAATTTTCATAAGTTCATAATTTTTCTTCATGGACACATACATACATACACATGAAAAACCATCAAAATGAATGGAAAACAATATAATTTGTAACCACAAACCTTATTTCCCTCTTCTTCTTGCTTATTTCTCTATTCCTTTTCCTTTTTCTTTATCTTTGCATGCTCTCTCTTTGTCATCTTCACCTAGCAAAATTCTATGCATAAGTTTTCCCTCAATTTTTTCTTTTAATAATCTAAAAATTGCATGAATTATAAATCTCCATCTTAAAATCTACCCAAAATTCAATTAAATTCACTAACTTTACTTACTTGGATTTTTACTCTAAATTTTTTTTTTCACACTTATATCAACTTCTTCACCAAAATTTGAGTTTTTGAGCTTGCCAAAGATGGATATAGGGCCTTAGAATTGTTTGGCAGAAGAAATTTGGTGGAATTTTGGAGAGAAATTTGAAGAAAATTGAAGTAGGAAATGGGGGAGAGGGTGAGAAGATAATGGTGGAATTCTCTTAAAATTTCTGATATTTGTTCCCTCTTATACTCATTCAAATGGGCCAAACCAGGTCCAATCTCTTGGTCCAACCCAAAATAGGCATATTATTCAATTTTCTAATATTTTTCAAACTCAATTATTTTTCTTCTACTTTTCTTGTACCATTTCTCGTAAAAATATATCCATAATTATAAGAAAATATTCCTTAGGGCACAAAAAAATTTTCGGGCCAAAATGACGTCGTTTTCCGGTCTGGTAAATTTTACTAGTCTAAAAACTTATTTTTTTGAGTCACCCAAAAATAAATTTTTCCCCACCGAAAAATCCTTCATAATATTTAGAGTGAGTCTATGTGTTCGGATAATTTTTCGGAGGTCTAGCATTTTTTTCATGCTCAATCGAAATTCAATCAAACTAAGTTACTATTCAAACTAAACATTATCTTATTTTTATTTTTGACTTTTAAATGCTTATTTGAACTCAATTTTACCTCAAATTACATTATCGGACTCCTTATGAATTGTATTTTCTGATGGTCAAGTAAAATATTTTTCGTCGTCAAATGGTACTATTCATCCTAGATGACACTATTCATACCCAGAAAAGTATTATTCACGATTATCGAGTTTTTGGGGCATTACAATGTCGACTTAGAGATTTGAAGTGATATTTTTATGACAGAAAGCAAATACGCGATATACTCTTTTTCTTGACTAAGGTTTTGTCCAATTGGATTTTCCTAGCAATGTTTTTAATTAGGTAGCTTCATATGCGTATTATATAAGAAATGTACTCTTTTTCCTTCACTAGCTTTTTCTTCTTATAGGGTTTTTCCTAATAAAATTTTAACGAGACATGTTTTTATTAATGAACATCCAATGTGGAGTATTATAAAGATTTATATTGACCAATGAATGTTCATAATTCTTACACCTATATTTTCATAACCTCTCATCCCATTATTTTATATCTTTATTGTGTAATTAATTTATAATTTTAATTTCACAATTAAATCATGTAACTCTTTTCACTTGTAAGCCTATAAATTGAAGTTTTGGTGAATGTACAAATGACCAGTGAATATACATTTTCTCAATTCTCAATTCTCTTTTTCTTTTATCTTTTTATTTTATTCTTCATTCGTCAGTTATTTTTATAACACTAACTTTATTTTTTTTATTTTTAATTATTTGCTAACTCTTAAAATGACCAATATTATTTAGCATATAGTGAAATTGATTATATATGTATATATATATATATATATATATACTTAATTAATAATATATTCTCAATATTTAATAAAGAGCATAATTGGAAATTAATTGTTAAATCTATGAATTGTGATCATTGAACCAAACATGAGTATAAGAGAAATTATATTATCAATTTATAGATTTTATAGTCAAATGAAATGACGAAGTTATTAGAATCAATGGATTTAAAATTAATGGATTTTATAAAATTCATAGATTTTAAATTCTCTCAACGCAAACAGTGCCTTAAACGTTAGAAACAGTATTTTAAGTTATATTTGGATTGAGATATTTTAAATATACTTAAAAAAGGTTAAAATCCATGAATTTTGGAAAATCCCTCGTCTATCAAATTCCTTCATTTTTTAAGGATTTGATTTCGCATCTCTTAAGTAGGAAGGTCCAAAATCTATGGATTTTGTTCAATGATGAATTGTTGTCAAGTTTTTTCATTCCAAATTTGCCCCTAATAAATTAATAATATTCCAAAATTATCTTTAATCATAAAGAAATAAAAATTAATTTTCTTTTAATTTCAACTTATTATTATTATTATTATTATTATTATTATTATTATAGTGTTAATATATATTAAATTATTAATAAAAAATATTTTTAGCAATGTAATTAAATATTATAACGTATAATAATTTTTTTTTCAACTCTTAAAATTACCAATTTTATTTTTAAAATTTTTAAGTATATAGTGAAATTGATTGCATATGCTTAATTAATAATAAATTATCAATATTTAATAAAGGGTTAAATTTGAAATTAATTATTAAATTTACGGATTATGGTCATTAAATCAAATATAAGTGTAAATGTAATTATATAATCAATCCATAAATTTTATAGTTAAATCAAAAGATGAAATTAATTGTATATGCTTAATTAATAATAAATTATTAATATTTAATAAAGGGTTAAATTGGAAATTAATTGTTAAATCTATGAATTGTGGTCATTAAAACAAATATAAGTTCAAAGGTAATTACATAATCAATTTATAAATTTTATAGTCAAACCAAAAGATAGAATTCTTAGAATCCATGGATACAAAATGAGTCTAACCTCTACGAATTTAGATTAATTTATAGTCTCTGACTTGTAGGATACAAGATGATTAAAGAAAAAAATGAGATCAAATATTAGTTCTACGTAAAGACAGCAATTTTACCCTCATTAGCATGGACTTTAGAGGGAATATATAAGAAATCATAATTTCATTTAATTTTAATCATATATGTGATTTTTATTTCTTTAAAATATGCCAATATCATAGAAATATTCAAGTTCAAAAGAAAACTTTTAAAATTTATTCATTAAATAACTATTAATTAGCTTGTGAATAATTCAGAGTACATAAAAGGGAACAAGAGGAATATATATATATATACTCGTCATGCATAACGTCATAGAGACTCATTCCTTTTTTTTTCAAAGGTTTATTTTCTTCAAATTTCTACATTCAAATTTTAAGGGACATTAACCTCATGAATAAAACAAATTTCTGCCTAGAGCAATGGCATATGAGGAATTTAGTTCCTCCACCTGCATCATATTCGAGACGCATGATAAAAAAAGACAAATTTCTATGTCGTGGCTGCGTTTATGTGCACTTGGATTACTCATTGTTAGTGGGTACTTTTCTCTTTTGTTTTTTACTTATTTATTTTAGGGTTCTGAAAGAGAAACTAAAGTGCATAGATTAGATTTGTATTACTTTTTATTAAATGTCAATATTTATGATCAAATTAGAGAAAGTTCGAGGTTTCAATCAATCAAATGAAAGAAGGCAACCCATTGGTGGAATAAGTTTGAATTGCCAGTGGATATCTGAATAGCATCCAAACAATATTTCCTATTTCACTCACTCTCTATTTTAGTTTATTTTGAAAATTATGTGTACTCTAATAATATTTCTTATCTCACTCTCTGTTTTAATTTTTTATTAATAAAACTATTTAGAAAGAAAATAAATAGATAGTAAAAGATAAAAAAGAAGGAAAAAAGATAAAAGAACAAAAAAAAAAGAAAGATAAATAATAAAATATTACTTAGAAGCTGTTAATGACTTTTAAATCTGAGGAAAATGAGATAGGTAAGGAGAAAAATAATGAAACAGTTAGAAAATACAAATTTCCTAAATTTAGATAAAGAATAAAATAGAAAGGTAGAAGTTGTTGGCGATTCTTTAATAATTTCTTTGATTTAATCATAAAACACTAAATAACTATTGCTATCACAGAAAGAGACAATGCTGGAAAAGTCAGGAATTGAATTGTAAAAAACTTTGTATTTCTTTGAAGAGGAATGAGGTCGTTCTTATGTAGTTTTTGGGGTAAAATGTATGTGTATTAAATTGGTAAAAAAATTTTTTTTTTTTAAATTGATATCCATTATTTGAAGTTAAGGTTCATATAACAGTACTTACAATTTTTTCGGTAGCTATATTAATAAATTTAGTAGCTACATAAGTTAATTTGACATTTATATCAGCATAAATTAACTGAAAAACTTTTAAATTCTATAATCTGAGACCAACTTTAAAGAATCAGTAAAAACAAAAAAATTTAATACTAATTTGATATACATAAAAAAATTTTGATAGTATTAAATCATTTTATTTTGGTTTTTTTTTTTGGTGAAATGTACAAATAGGTCCTTATGGTTGAGGCAAAAAAAACATATTAATCCTCATGGTTGAGCTCAAATCAATTAAGTCCCTAATCGTGGGTCCCACCATCTCTCTTTCTCTCCTCTTCTTTTCCCTCCCACCTCCACCCCCTATTTCTCCGTTCTTTCCTGTTTCTTGCTAAAAAACCAAACCATTCAAATTTAAACCATTGTATAAGTGGACAATGCAAACGTAAATTCAATATATAGAAGAAAAAAAGACAATTGAAATTATAAAATACTCATGAAGACAAAAAAGGAGTAAAACAAAGTGAGCCCTTTAATTAACCTGCTTAAAGAAAAATGCCTCAGAATGAATTCTAAGCACAAACTCCCTGCAAGGAATATGCTTCCTGCAGATTTGACTCTTATTCCATGTAATAGTACTTTTACTCGGCATATCATCAAAAACCTTAGCTACATTATTCAAATCACGTAGAGCTTATAACATATAGCACTTTCTATATCAAAACCTCTTTCCAAATCTTACCGTGAGGCTTTGAGAGTATTGCTTCACAAACATGCACCAATCTTAATGAATGAAAGAATTCAAAGAAGTAAAATAACTTAATCTAAATGAATGAAACTAATATAAACCTATAACTCATAGCCTAGGATAGATGACATGTGTTAGATGACAAACAATGTCCCACAATGCTTTAGATAAAATTATATTTCATTACAATACACCAAAGATCCTACCTTTAACACCAAACTACCAAAATGATCAAAGCAGCATCTCAAGAAAGCATAAAAAATCATGGGGATTAACTAATTATGTAGCTCCAACAATGCACTAACATAAAAGGGTTCATTAATTCATTCATGAACTAAACCAATAACAAGAATCATTTTTACATTGCAGCTTATTGTTTGTTCGTTTCACGAATGAATTGACTATTAACTATAAAACTGAATCTATTTTAGGATTTCTTGAGTATTTATTTATAGTTTTACGTACAAATTAAACCACATAGTTCAATTAATGGGTTAACATTGCTAATATAAGAGGAAAACTTTCTTGTATTTGAATTTGTTAAGCAATGGAACTACACAAAAGGCTTTTACAAGCAAGTTGAGAACAAAAAGGATAAGAAAATACGAGAAAGCCACTAACTTGTGCACGAAATTTAAAAATCTGATTGAGCATTTGATAACTTCAAAAACCAGCTGAGTTAAGTGAACACATGATTGATCATGATCTCTTATCAACCATGCACAATACTAAGCATATATTATATATATAAAAAAAATTTTGGAATTTTCGGTGGGGGCTTGAGTCCCCGCTCATTCCAACGTGCTTCCGCCATTGAATTCTCAATCAAATGTCAACGTAATATCCTATAAAAGGTGCTATATTATAGGCTTTTTATTATTTTTAGGATGTAAATAAACATTTTAAACCTCTAGTTTGATTTTGTATGAGTTAATTGCATAAATAGTACCAAACATTTTCATTTTGTTACAATTTGGTATCAAACATTTTAATTGTTATAAATTGGTATCAAACCTTTCATAAATGTTGCAATTTAGTACCAATCTTCAATTTCCAGTACTGAAAAGTTGACATGGCATGCAACATTACTCTATTATCAACGACTGATTTATTTTCTCATAAAAACACACTCAAAACAACTGACTTTTCCAAGGATTAAAAAAAATTGAAGATTGGAAATTGAAAATTGGCATACCAAACCATAGGAAACATCACCGTTTTGAGTGTTTTTATGTGAGAATAAATCTGACGTGGATAATAGAGTGATGTGGCGTGCCATGTCTTCCTTTTGAAATCAAAAATTGAAACTTGATACTAAATTGTAACATTTATGAAAAATTTGATACAAATTTGTAATAATTAAAAGGTTTGATACCAAATTGTAACAAAGTGAGAAAGTTTGGTATCATTTGTGCAATTAGCCTGATTTTGCATATTTGAAGTGCTTGTGGTTTGGATGATATATAATATGTTGTGTTTTATTTATTTATTTATTTTGATATATAATATTTATATTTTATTAGTATGAGAGGGAAAAAAACCACCTAATCTGTAACTCAATCCACACGGACATGTCGATCAATACGGGAGTATTGCTTCAAAAGGACTTGAGCCTCCATCTATCAAAAAATAGAGGAGAAAGTGTCTCAAGTAGAATATGCACATGTGATAGGCAGTCTAATGTACTTAATGAGTCGTACAAGACTAGATATTGCTTATGTAGTGAGTAAACTAGTCGATATACGAGTAATTCAGAGCTAGATCACTGGAAAGGAATTATAAAAATACTTAGGTATTTAAAGTATACTCGTAATTATAGACTATATTATACCAGATATCTAGTTGTACTAGAAGGTTATAGTGATGCTAATTGGATTTTTGATATAAAAGATTCAAAATCCACTAGTGGTTATGTATTTACACTAGCTGGTGCAGTTGTGACTTGGAAATCTTCTAAACAAATTGTTATAGCCAGATCTACGATGGAATATGAGTTTATTGCATTAGATAAATGTGCTGAAGAAGCTGAATAGCTACACAATTTCTTAAAAGATATTCCGAAATGGGAAAGTCTTGTGCCACAAATATACATACATTGTAATAGTCAATCTGCAATTGGAAGAGCATAGAGTAACATGTATAATGGTAAGTCTAGACATAATATCATTAGGCAACTTCTCTCAACAGAGGTTATGGTTGTTGATTATGTAAAATCAAAGGATAACATTGCGGATCCGCTAACCAATGGGTTAAATCGAGAGCAAGTTGATAAATCATCAAAAGGAATGAGATTTAAACCCATAAGAGTATAATAGGTCGATACAAAGGAAAACCCGACCTAGTTGATTAGAGATCCCAAGATCTAGGTTCAATGGGACAATCTAATTGTGAAGATGTGGTAAGATTACTATGGGGGATATATCAGTGAAGATTGAAAATGAGGTTAAGCTATGTTTTTAATGATACATTTGTGTAAGGTATCACCTATGTGGGAGTGAAGTGGGGCTGCTTCAATGGAGGAGTTAATATTCAATTCTCCAAAACTTCACAGAACTAGGCAGATGTTCATGGCCAAAATGAACATAACAATGAGAACTAAATTATGTCAAGAAAGATTCCTGTGTGGAGTGTATCATATTTACTCAAGAAACTGAACAGTTCAATGACATCATATCAATTGAACAGTGGGTAAATTAAATATACTTTCATAAAGGAAGGTTCAAAGGGTAACACCTACCTATCATGTGCAGGTTTCAATCATCAAACTCTATCACGTAGTATGGCTTTGTTCGTCTTACTTTTTCGCCCAATTTCATTTATGTGGGGGATTGTTGGAAAAATTGTGATTATGAGCCATTTTGAGAGGATAATTCGGGTGGGTCCTACAACTCGGTTTTGGAAGAAAGATTCAGATATGTATTCCTTGACATAAGAAATATGAATTAATGTATTCATATGCTCAAAATGGAGAATGTGTTAATAGAAATTGAAGCGCAAAGTAAGTTCCTTGCTAAGGAGATATAAAGAGGAAAAGTGAAAGTGAGAGTTGTTTGTCTCACATCACTAAAATGTGAAGTTGGAATTGTATTTATATATTAAGATGTATTCTTACATGAGTAAGAAAGTAGCATGGAAGGCTCTCTCTTGCGCGCTTAGGCGCATGAGGGGATGTAAATCCATGGTCCGAGATAGGCCAATGTGCGATATGCGTACATGAATGTCGACCCAAAATCTCATGGTTCAGACCAAGCCAATTTTTACATTTTTTTTATTTCTGGAAATTGAAGCAACACTCCCGTATTGCTCCACACGACCAGTAGTATAGCAAGCCTGTGTGGATCCACACAATTGTGTGGATTCTACATACATGGCCAGACCTCTGTCACGCCCGTGTTGTTGTGCTGCAGTGTGTGCATGGCTAATCCACACGCCCGTGTGGATTGAGTTCCAAATTAGTCTTTTGAGCTTCTTGTCTTTTGAAATTTCATTTTTTAATGTTTCAAAGATTAATTTTACCATTATTTGAGAGTTACAAATGCATTATTGGCAGCTTTTAAAAGAGATTAGTCACAATTAATCTCATATCTCCTCCATCTATTATAAATATGAGTTTTTGGCTTGTGTTGAAAAGAAGTTTTTGAGAGTTGAGTTTAGTTCTTATAGGCAAAGTCTATTTCTTCCCTTTACTTCTTCTTCTCAAGTAATAAAGAATGTGACAAATACTCAGTTTGCTGTAAGTAGGTATTGTGTGTTCAACAACTACTAGAAATCTATTATATCCTGGGAGATAAATGCCAGTTATCCTAAACACCGGTTGTAGAAGGTGAATTTGTCTTAAAGACATTGTGTGGAACACAGACCTCAGATTTGTTCTTCATTTCTCTTGTATTTTTATTTGAATATTGAATTGACAATTTCTCTTATTGTTATTTCCTAACAAGCCATGTCATGTAGAAGATGATATTGATCATACTATTGAAGGTAATTGATTTGCTTTTGAACACTGCCTCATTCCTAGCAAGCCAAATAGACCAAGTTGAATTGAATTAACCGTATTATTGTCTTAGGATTCTAGATATTTTTGTATAATAGCGATTTATGTCTAGTACGTGTATCTAAGTAAATTGTTAATTCCGAACCCTCATCTCTGAAGAGTGGTGGTTGGTACCAAGTTGAATTGATTTTTGATTCCTATCAATAATACGGTTATAACAATGTGACCATTTTGAAAACGTGAACTTAGTATTTTCGTAACTTTCAAACATCTTTGTAGCCTATCTTACAAACTTCAATGCAGACGTTCTACTTATATTTTGACCTAGACAGAAACATAACCATTTCCAATTAGACAAAGGCATGCGACCACACTTCCTCCTTTCTTGTTATTCTTCTTTGCATTTACGGTCTTTCTTTTCTAGCTCTCTTTGTATCTATTGTGATTATCAAGAAAACTGGAATTGAATGAAGATTCCCTCATTTCATCTTAATGGAGGAAAAAAAACAAAGATCAGACTTATATATAGAGAGAACTGTAAAAAGAGAAACTAAAAAAATGGTGTAACCGCTCCTCACAGAAAGACTAAAAATTCCACCACACGATATACTATCAAAACGGTGGAATTTTGTATAAATAAGACTCTAACTATGCTAACTAATAAAACTACAGCAGATAACAAGTGCACTGCTTAAATGAAACGGTGCGCATCGTATTGTCTTCAAGCCTTTACGCCTCAATTCGAAGCACTAGTATTCTGCAACTGATATTCACTTTGAATACCATGAGCTAGCTTCCATTGCTTGTTGAACCAACTTGAATAATGCTATAATCTCATCACCCCCGGTTGGAAGCGGAAAATACATTTGAATTGAGGGAAGATTTCAGTTAAAATTATAGAATTCAAAATTTTTTAATTTAACTGAAATATACAATCAAATATTGCATGATATGAAAATATATTTTTAATATTAATCTTAAGCATTTAACCATAATTTTTAGCAAAATATATTTTGTAACCTTTATGGATAAAATCTATTTTGCCAAGATCATTCTATGATTTTAAAAACAAAATAGAAAAATAAAAAGGTTAAGATAAATCTTTTATTACTGTGTTCACCACGTGCACAAACCAAACAAAAAGATAAAAAACTTTAGTTGCATTTGATGAATCTCATTTGTTGGTCCCAGACGTATGATCACAAAATTTCTCTCTTAAAATAAATATAGAAGAAAAAATTAAAAGAAAAACAATTTTTTTCTCACAGAACCATTTGCATGAGAGAGAGAGCTTGAAAAGCCCTCCCCCATTTTAATCCTTCTACCAAACACAAGGATTAATGTTGGCGGTTGGGCATTATTTTAATTTTTCAGACTTTTTTTTCGATTTTGACTATGATGCAATAATTGCATAGCTCATTTTTTAGCTATCACTATTAATCATATAATTAATAATCTCTTCTATTAATCATTGTAATTACTTTAATATACTACTATAGTTAATTTAATTAACAATTTAATTAAATTATAATAATTTTAATTAACACCTTAATTAAATTTATAAATAGGAGAAATAGTTTAAATTAATCAATATTAATTTTTACTTAAAAAGTATAAGTGATCATTTCTAATTTAATTTTCAATTAAATTACCCTCCAAATCATAAATATGAACTAGCTAAATAATTTATTTTTGGTGTGACTTATAAGGTCAATAATTTTATCGGAATGAAAATATTATATTGGACACTATTTCCAAATTCCTTGTATATCCGGATACATTCAATATCTTTCTGAAATTATCCTTTTAATTACCAGTAAAATCTCAAATATTAATTTAACCTCTAAATTATAATATTAAGTCATCTCGTTATGATCTCGATATTGATTTGGGACACAACATATCAAATTTTATCGGTCAACATTCTAATGAGTGATAATTTACATTCTGATTAAAATAAGATTTATCATTATTAATCTAATTAATAATTCAATTTTACATTGAATAAGTCATATTTTTCTTGGCTAATAATTTATTTTATCATAATCAAAATATCAACTCCATTAGAATCTTGCCCTCGTGCTATAGGGTAACGAGTCCTACTATTGGTAATCTCATATCTCATTACATAACTAACTGTAGTGATTACAAGCCGAATTACCAAGCGTGAATAGTCCAGTACAAGACAAGAGCACCTCTACAGCTACCTATGAAAGGACAGTCTTGACACCTCAAGTTAAAGGACTTCGAGTCATAAAAAACTCATATTATGACCAAGATAATAACTGTTGATATCTAGCACTATCTGTGCAGTTATTATCAGACGTCACTATTCGGTACCCTTAAAAGACTTCGAGTCACCTCCATAACTACTTGTGAAAGAATAGTCTTGACACCTCAAGTCAAAGGACTTTGAGTCATAAAAGACTCATATATTATGACTAAGATAATAACTGTTGACATATAGCACTATCTGTGCAGTTATTATCAGGTGTCACTGTTCGGTACCATTAACTCCTTAAGAACCTACTAGTTTATCTAGATATCATCATATTATGGAGAATGAGATTCTTCCTCAAAATAAACCATGTGATAACCTAGAAGTTCAATGAATGCCCAATTTATTGTCCTATACCAGTTATGAATATTTTTAAGATTATCTTTTACTAGAGATATTTATCAATCAATAACTTGATAATAAATTTTCTATAGATAATCAAAGTGTCGTATATTTCATAATATATTTACTACTGTATTCATAATATAATCAACAACTTGAATATTTATTTATTATGAATATGAAATATACACGTGTCTATTGTGGTATATTATTTAATATATAAAAAACAGTGAATGCACTAGGACATACACACTATTAATAACAAACTCACACTTGCACTAGTGTCATTTACTACAGTATCTAAGACCCATCTTCTGAAGATGGTGGTCTGACTGTGCCTGTGTTAAAGGCTTCGTAAATGGATCAGCTGTATTGTTAGCTGATGGAACTTTTTGCACCGAGATATCACATCGCCCAACTATTTCTCTAACTAAATGATAATGCCAAAGCACATGTTTGAAGTTCTTATGAGACCTTGGTTCCTTAGACTATGCTATTGCCCCATTATTGTCACAATACAAAGGAATGAGAATATAAATAAATGGAATCACATCTAAATCTATTAGGAAGTTCTTCAACCATACAGCTTCTTTGGCTAGATTTGATGCTGCTATATATTCAGCTACTGTTGTAGAAACAACAATAGTTTTTTGCTTGGAACTTTTCTATACTACTGCTGCACCATACAGAGTGAACACGTGCCCTGACGTGGACTTTAATTCATCCTTATCTGATTGAAAATCAAAATCTGTGTATCCAACCATACTCAGATCGTCTCCTCCATGAACTAAGAACAAATCTTTAGTCATTATCAAGTACTTAAAGATTGCCTTGACTGCTGTCCAGTGCCCTTCACCTGGATCAGACTGATACATGCTAGTCAAATTGACAGCAAAGGCTATATCTAGTTTAGTATATAATATAGTATACTGCCTATGGTTGAAGTGTACAGTATACCAGCCATTCATGCTCTTTCTTTAGGAGTTTTTGGACTCGTCGACTTAAAAAGATGCACTCATGCTTTTAAGGTATTAATCCTCTTTTAGAATTTTCCATCCCAAATCTTTTTAGGATCTTTTCCATATAGAGGGCTTGGGACAGCTCTAACATTCTCTTAGCTCTATCTCTATATAGCTTAATACGAAGAATATATGCTGCTTCTCCTAAGTCTTTCATAGAAAAGGTGGATGATAACCATACCTTTATGTTGGTTAGAAAACCAACATCATTATCCATGATTAGAATATCATCAACATATAACACTACGAAAGCAATCTTGCTCCCACTAATTTTTTTGTATACACAAGCCTCATTTGGATTTTGAATAAAGTCATAACTCTTTATGGCCTCTTCAAAACGTTTGTTCCAGCTCATTAAAGCTTACTTAAGACCATAAATTGATCTCTTAAGCTTGCATACTTTGGAACTATCTTTAGAATCAAATCTTTTAGGTTGTTCTATATAAATTTCTTCTTCAAGAAATTCATTGAGAAAAGTAGTTTTGATATCCATCTGCCATATCTCATAATCATAGTGTGCTGCAATAGCTAAAAGTATTCTAATACTTTTAAGCATGGCTACAGGAGAGAGTGTCTCTTCATAGTTAATCCCTTCCCGTTGGAGATACCCTTTCGTTACAAGCCTAGCTTTATAAGTATCAATATTCCCTTTAGAATCTAGTTTACACTTATAAACCCATTTACGACCTATTGGAACTATTCCTTCAGGTGGGTCTACAAGTTCCTAAACTTGATTTTGGTATATGGAATCTATCTTAGCTTGCATTGCCTCTTGCCATTTAAGAGTATCAATGTTAGACATTGCCTCCTCATAAGTGACAGGATCTTCTGGTTGATCGTTAGTACCAAATATGAACAACTCTTGGTCATGTTCAATAGTAAATCCATACCATTTAGGAGGATGTGAAGCTCTTTCAGACCTCCTAGGAACAAAGTGATATTCTTTGGCATATTAGGCTCAATTGGCTTATTAATCTCCATTGGTTCAGCCACTTAGATTTGTTTTTCAGATGACTCTTCATCTAAAACGATATGTCTGTCTTTGCCTCCTTTAAGAAATACTTTCTCAAGAAAAATGGCATTTCTACTCAACAACAATTTGTTCATCAAGTAGATAGAAATAATATCCCAAATTATTTCAAGCGGCAGCATATCTAATAAATCGACCTTTAGTGGACCGTTCCTCTAACTTATCTGTGTTTTACCTTTTAATATAGGCAGGACAACCCCATATTTTAAAATAAGATAATATAGAAGTTTTACCAGTCCATGTCTCATATGGAGTAGTATTCACAAATTTAGAAAGAACTCTGTTAAAAATGTATAGCGTTGTTTCCAAAACGTATCCCTAGAAGGAGATAGGTAAATTAGTATAACTCATCATACTACGTACCATGTCCAATAAAGTACGATTTCTCCTTTCACTCATACCATTTAGTTGAGGTGTGCCCAGTGGAGTAAATTGTATGATAATTGCATTTTCTTTGAGGTAATCATTAAATTCAGTACTTGAATATTCACCACCTCGATCTGATCGAAGTGCGATAATATTCTTTCCTAATTTATTTTCTATTTCAGCCTTATAATATTTGAACTTTTCAAAAACTTCAGATTTATATTTCAATAAATACAAATATCCATATTTAGACTTATCGTCTATAAAGGTAACGAAGAATCGATAACTTCCTCGAGCAATTTCCTTAAATTGTCCACAAATATCAATATGAATTAATTCAAGAAGGTTTTCAGCTCATACTATTTGACCAACAAATGAAGCTCTAGTCATTTTCCCTTGTAGACATGACTCATAAACAAAGTCATTAGACTGAGAATCTAAACCTTTTAGAATTTCCATATCTACCAACTTATGGATTCTTACATTAGAAATATGACCAAGTCTTAAGTGTCAAATTTGTGACATACTTGAATCATCATACGTAGTTTGATTAGAATTGTCATTTATTTTGCCCAATAATAACTCTTTATTATTTATCTTATTAGGCTTACCACAATATAAATAATATAAGTCATGATGTTTAGTTCCAATGCCAATAAGATTATTATTAAAATAAATATAACATATATCTTTGCAAAACAAGAATTCATAATTATTGTTTATCAAAGCGGATACAGAAACAATATTCTTATAAACATTAGGAATATACAAAACATCTGATAACAAGATTATATGATGGTTTAATAAAATGGGGATATCTCCCATTTGTTCAGCTTCAACTCTTGTTCCATCACCAAGAGTGAGTTTTATCTCCCAATCATATAACAACTTTTTATGTCTTAGATCTTGCATAAAGGAACAAATATAAGCAGTTGCTCCTGTGTCTGAGACCCAAACATATGATGAGTTAAAAAAATGATTATAATTTAACTCAATGTTTAAATTCAAAAGATGAGAAATACCTGAAGGGCCTACAATTCCCTTTCCTTTAGTCTTCTCTAAATTTTTTAGATAAACTGGGCAATTTCTCTTCCAATGATCGTCCTTTTGACAATGGAAACAGGTTCATTTGTCAACCTTTGGCTTAAGCTGGCCTTTTCCCTTCCTCTTACCCTTTTTGGGATGCAAAGAAGAGGGAGTTGAACTCTTTCCCGTAGTGGTCTTCTTCTTCCTTTTCTTTAGGTAAGAAGAAGAAGTTGCCACCAATACTTTTGTCTCTTTCTTTTGGGGATTAATCACAGTATTTTGGTGATAAATCAAATTTTGTTGCAGCTCTTGCAAAGTGCACTCCACTTTGTTCAAATGGAAATTATAAAAAAAACTTCCATAAGAACGTGCAAGTGATGCTAAGATATGGTCTATTTTTAATTCTACATCCATGAAGAAATTGAGATCTTTAAGGCAATAAATAAGCCTTATAATCTCACCAATACGTTCACCAACATCTTGGCATTCCTTCATTTTCATTTGGAATAGTTTATTGGAATAGTTAAAGCGGATAGTCTTACTAGCCTCGTCATAACTTTCCTTTACTAACTCCAAAATGTCATCACAAACTTCTATTTTTTCATATTGCTCTTGTATCTTATTTTCCAAAGAAGCAAGTATATAGCACTTTGCTTGGGTGTTCTTATCAACTCAATCTGTGTAATGTTGTTTTTCGGCCTCACTTGTATTAGCGACAGTTGCTGCAGGTTTTGGCTTAATTAGCAACATCCCACAAGTGTTGCTGAATAAACACCAGCTTCAGGTTCCTTAACCAGTCCATTTAATTAGGTACGGTGAGCCTACTATAGTCCAAAAGCGATTGGAGTGGTGATGGTGTAGCCATATTATTAGAGAAAAATAACTACAAAAATAATAAAATGTATTAGTTTAATTATATATTAATGGTCAAACCAATTAACCAAAATAATTTGGACACATAATCATAATAATTTCTCCCACTAATTTGGCGCATCCTACACTTTCCTCATAGGAAATGGAAGTTCCATTAGGATGAACTTCTAGTAGGTAAATTGAGTCTCAATAATACTCTAATTAATATTCCTCAGCTTCCCATGGTGGTATTCTTGGAATGTTAACATATTAAAATTTAGTTCCTTTTTAACTGGCTTCTAATACACTAACCATCAGCTTTACAAAATGACATTTTTGGGTTAACTTATTAGATAAATCCTACCCACGAGATCAATAGAATAAATTGACTCAAACTAGTGCTACTCAGCTTCACAAAATGATATTCTTACAACACTAGATATCTATCCATTCTACAAGTCAAATATATTATTTGACCTTATTATTAATATACAACAACTTGCATATTAATACTCATATGAAGAGCCCCAATGTATACATCTTATATCTTTATTGGATTCATTATATTTGGAAAGATTACTTGATCTTTTATCCTAATTTTAAGGTCTCACTTTGCACATTAACTGATTAAAAATTTACTAGCATTTATAAAGTAGTAAATTTATCTTTGAATTATCACATAATCCAATTTTAAGGTTAATGTATGTACATTAGTCTTTTTTATATCATTTCTCATATGATTATTAAAAGTGATTACATCTATACTCGGATAGTTATGGATTTATAAACATATATATGATATTTGATTGAATAAAATGCATATTACCCCTCATTAGTATGCACTTTATGTTTTATAAATAAATGTGAACTCATTATATAATCATATTATATAATGTTTAAATTAAATTAATTTTGGAGTATATATATCTAATTATATTTTGTAAGTATACTTTTATACTTACCAGATCCATAAAATGAATTTTATAAATAAAAGTTGAATTTTTTCAACAACTTGAAAAAATCGACCTTATAAAAATTTATATATATAAATAATTTAAACCTCATTTAAATTATATAAATATATATTATTAATTCAAAATTAATATTTAAAGCTTACATATTCAATTATTTGCCACATATAATCACATCACATGCAATAATATAAATTAATTGTGCAATTTATAATCCTATTGCAATTGCTTGAAAAATTTCCATCCCAAAATAGAAAATATAAATTAAATTCCAACTTGGCAGATCTATCTTGTTGCTCCTTAAAATTTTGGGCTTCCATGTTTCAAAGGAAAATTTTTACATTATATTTTCTTGGCATACCAAGAACTTCAATATAATGGTAAAACTATATTATGGATCTATTAATATTACAAACCAATTTATAAAAATAATAAAACTCATAACACCTTTGAAAAATCCAAAAAAAAAGGAAAAATATCATGAAACATCACATGCAACATAATATATAGATCAAATCTAAAAGAATAACAAGAAAATTATTCATAACTAAACCAAGCCTACTAGCATAAAAGAGTCATTTTGCTCAAAAATTCATGGGATGACTCTAATACCAATTGTTGGAAGTAGAAAATTTATTTAGATTAAGAGGAGCTCTAGGTTTCAGTTAAAATTATATATTTCAAAAATTTTTAATTTAACCGAAATATGTAATCAAATATTGCATGATATGAAAATATACTTTTCATGTTGATCTTAAGCATTTATCTATATCTTTTAGCAAAACATATTTTGTAACCTTTATGAATAAAATCTATTTTGCCAAGATCATCCTACGATTTTAAAAAAAAAATCGAAAAATAAAAAGGTTAAGACAAACTTTTTATTACTGTGTTCACCAAGTGTGCAAACTAAACAAAAAGACAAAAAACTTTAGTTGTGTTTGATGAATCTCCTTTATTAGTTCCAGATGTATGATCACAAAATTTCTCCTTTAAAACATAGAAGAAAAAATTGAGAGAAAAATAATTTTTTTTTCTAACAGAACCATTCACGTGAGAGAGAGAGAGAGAGAGAGAGCTTGAAAAGCCCTCCACTTTTGTAATCCTTCTGCCAAGTAGAATGATTAATGTTGGTGGTTACGCGTTGTTTTAATTTTTCTGACTTTTTTTTTTTATTTTGACTATGATGCAATAATGGTGCAACAATTGCATAGCTCATTTTCTAGTTACCACCATTAATCATAGAATTAATATTATCTTCTATTAACTATGGTAATTACTTTAATATACCACTATAGTTAATTTAATTAACAACTTATTTAAATTATAATGATTTTAACTAACACTTTAATTAAAATTATAAATAGGAGAAATAGTTAAAATTAATCAATATTAATTTGAACTCAAAAAGTATAAGTGATCATTTCTAATTTAATTCTCAATTAAATTATTCCCTACATCATAAATATGTACTAGCCAAATAATTTATGTTAGGTGACTTATAAGGTCAATAATTTTGTCGGAATGAAAATATAATATTAACTTCTTAATATTATATTGGATACTATTTCCAAATTCCTCGTATACCCGGATACATTAAATATCCTTCTAAAATTCTCCTTTTAATTACCAATAAAATCTCAAAAATTAATTTGACATTTAAATCATAATATTAAGTTCTCTCGTTATGATCTCGATATTGATGAGGGTCACAACATGTCAAATCCTATTGGTCAATATTCTAATGAGTGATAATTTGCATTCTGATTAAAATAAGACTTATCATTATGAATCTAATTAATAATTTAATCTTATATTGAATAAGTTATATTTCTTCTGATTATGAATTTATTTTATTAGAATTAAAATATTAACTCCATTAGAATCTTGCCCTGACACTCCAAGATAACGAGTCCTACTATTGGTAATCTCATGTCTCACTACATAACTAATTGTGGTGACTACGACCTGAATTACCAAGCGTGAATAGCCCAGTATAAGGCAAGAGCACTTTCACAGCTACCCATAAAAGGACAGTCTTAATACCTTAAGTTAAAAGACTTCGAGTCATAAAAGACTCATATATTATAACCAAGATAATAATTGTTGACATCTAGCACTATTTGTGCAGTTATTATCAGACATTATTGTTTGGTATCCTTAACTCTTTAAGAATCCACTGATTTATCTAAATATCGTTATATTATGGAGAATGAGATTCCTCCTCAAAATAAATAATATGATAACCTGGAAGTTCAATGAATGCCCAATTCATTGTCTTATACTGGTTATGAACATTTTTAAGATTATCTTTTACTAGAGATAGTTATCTCATTATTATCAACAACTTGATAATAAATTTTTTGTAGATAATCAAATGGTCGTATATTTCATAGTATATTTAACTAATGCATTCATAATATAATCAACAACTTGAATATTTATTTATTATGAATGTGAAATATACACATGTCCATTATGGTATATTATTTAATATATAAAAAGTAGTGAATGCAATAAGACATACACACCACTGATAACACCTCCCCCCCTCCCCCCGAAGTTGGAGCCTGTTGAAGAGTGAGCAGGCCTACCTTAGAACAAAGAAGATAAAAAACAAGAGTAGTTAAGGCCTTTGTAAACAAGTTAGCAAGTTAAAGTTTGGTATTGACATGAGAAAGAAGAATAAGGCTAGCTTTATATTTCTCATGTACCAGGTGACAGTCAATATCCAAATTCTTTGTTCTTTCATGGAAGTCTAGATTAGCAGAGATATGGATGGTAGCTTGATTAACACATCATAAAGGCACAGGCAAAGGAATAGACAAATGAAACTCTTAAAGCAGATAAACTAACCACTACCCTTCACACACAGTATTGGCCATACTACGGTACTCCGCCTCAGCTGAAGAATGAGAAGTAGTATTTTGTTTCTTAGTCTTCCAAGAAATGAGGAGCAAGATCCAGAAAAACACAATATCCATATAGGCAAAAATTTTAGAGGTCCATAAATAAATTGGACTTATATTTTATTTAGTAATTAATTTAATTTAATCATTAAATAAAGGATCCAATCAAATATTTTCATATGTCAAAATATACAATTGCCTAAAATAAAATAAATATTTTTTTAAATAGTTTAAGTGTCTGTAAATACACTTAAGTAAATAAAAGAAATATATTGTTTCCTTTTGTGGTTTAAATAACCATAAATATACTACCGCAAATTCTCCTATAAATAAAAGAGTTACATTCTTCATTGAAGAACGAAGAATTCAAGTCTCAAGTTGCCGGAACTCTGCAATCAAAGCATCAAAGTAAAGTGTTGCAGAATTCTCTCTAAGCTTCAAGACGACTTCAACCAAAGCATCAAGGTTTCTTCAAATCGAGATTGTTCAAGTCTTCAAGAACAAATCTTCAAACGGTATCATTATTAATTGTGGATTCAACTAATTTTTTTCACTGAAATCGAAGGATAAATCTTTTATCGATTCAAGATCAAGCTTAATAGGCCCTTGAATCGTAACCAAAGAAAGAAAGAATCAAAGACTTTAATTTCTACATCCATAGAAATTCTTCATTAGAGATTGTACCCCATTCCTTTTACTTTAATAAATTCAATTTCAATATTTTTCATCTTTTTCCTTGTCTTTAATTTCAAGATAAGAAATTTGTGTGAACAAATTTCTAGCATGCCCAGTGGGACATCCCTACCTTTTATCTTTTTCCTTCAAAAGTTTCACAAGATTCAATAATCAAGATCCATGGTTTCAAGAAACAACAACAGTGATCATCAATCCAAGGTACCTTGCAACACCTTATACCTATGGATATCACTTATACTTATATCATATTGTCGTATATTGCATATAATGGAACATAGTCTTGTTTATAATGAGGGATTTTTTTTTAAAATCATATAACATTATCACTTTGCAACATTGGACAGCTAAGCATCACATATACACACTATTACATATTTACTAATTTATACATATGCAGATAGACAACCCAAAATAGAAATGTCATATTCCTACACATATGTGCAATGCAAGGAGAGAGATTGGTGAGGCTCGGCCGGTGACCTGTGATCCATGTCCTCTATATGGTATGCACCTCCAAAATGAGCTAATTACTCTTCTTTGCCTGAAAGATGATGCAATTTAATGAATTGCAACTCAATGAGAATAATTATCAAAAGCTTTCTAAAGTACCAAGTCAATCACAGTTACAAGTAGTAATTGTCATTCATACACATTTTTCATGTCATTCTATTTATCAATATCATATGAATATAAATAATATTAAATCATGTAAACATTTCATTGCTTATACTTATGCTTATGTCATTTTCTTTTTGTTGTGACCAGGTTAAACAGACACTGTCCCGGGTTTTCATGTGAACATTTGCATTTGCTAGCTAGCTTAATCATTTGTAACATTTGCACATTTGTTAGGCCATAGGCCTTTTCTTTTGCTTCTGAACATTTGTTTGGGCCATAGGCCTCTTCTTTTGCTT
>CATIWF010077271.1:0-32137 GCA_949630135.1 Balakata baccata | reverse complement strand
AAATTAAAAATATAATATAAGAGGCAGTGCAAATTTAGCCATGGTTCATGAAAGGGGCAGTGCAAATTTAATATTCCATTATTAATTTCTTGTAAAAGTAAATCCAATGAGTTTCAATAATATCCCAGCCTAAAAAACCATGATAAAAATATAGTATAAGAGGATCAAATTAATAACCAAGGCATTGAATTCAACAAAGAAAATTTTAAGTTTGCTTCAGTGTTCATATCTATATATGATTAGTTTTACCAATTGTCCATGTGATCACGAGAAGATCTGATACTAAATATATACATGTTTATGAAACTGAGAAACCCATATATCATAAATTCCTTCCATGAATTTACTTCTATTACTAGATGAAATCCGCTCGGTTGCACTTCAATGCATTGATATCAATAAGACAAAAGGAAAGAAGATTATGTATCTAAGCTTTAAATGATCTCACAATATGTATACCAAACTAATAAAAAAGTGTCGAGGAGAAAAAATAAATTACATGACACTATCTCATTGGTTTGGTCTATAAATATTGTCTATATAAGAATTTTCAAATTCAGATTTCTAAACCTAGAGAAATATATAAATATTAATGAATGTATAAATAATATGTTATAATTTAGGGTTTGTAAATTCTGTGTAATTGAGAAGCAGTAGAAATATATTTTAGTATAGAAAGAGGAGTTCTTGTTAAGTATATGATAAATATGACAGCTGAACTGCTTCTACTTCATTTGCATCAACATTTTTCACAAGATGAAACAAGAATGAAGCTATAGCTACCATTATGATATATAATTATCAAGAAAATGAAAGTTCTTTTTTGAGGTGATCAAGATTCAAGAAGATATACCCACACCAAGAAAATCTATGAATTGAACCTCCTCTTTGTCGAGTCTGATAGACTGATGATGATCTCCTTGTTCTTGATCCTGCTGCTTACTCATCACTTTCTTGTTCTTGTTTTCATATTCATCTCCTAGTTTTAGATACCCAAAAGGGCTGGGAACAACCCTTCTGTGATTCGAACTCCGATTGGATGCAATGGAATAGCATCTATAAATAGGTTGATGATGATCCATAATTCTGCTGAAGTAATCTCTTCCTTCATTTCTTGAAAAATGTTGATTCACTGAAAATGAATTATTTCTGGAAAATGGGGCAAAAGACCAGGAAGGTGAACAAGAAGAAGAAGTAGAGGAAGAGAAAACTGAGAAAATTCTATCTGAACTTGGGTTTCGAAATTCTAACACTCTACTACTAGTAGTATTCTCAAATCCAATTGTTGAAGAGCTAAAAAAATATTGGGACCTTGATTTTCTTGGATGATGAAGCTCATCAGTGGAGTGATGATCATTCAGTCCTCCTTGATAAATTCTCTTCCCACTTAGCTTCGATTGCTCCCTTTGCTTTCTTGCCATGATTACATGCCAGTGATTCTTTACAGCATTATCAGTTCTACCTGGAAATAATCTTGCAATTAAAGCCCACTTGTTTCCATGAATACGATGAGCTGCAAGTAATCTCTCCTCTTCTTCTTCTGTAAACGGTCTCCTGTTGATTCTAGGGTCTAATTGATTAAACCATCTCAATCTGCAACTCTTCCCTGCCCAATTTGTTTTTTAAGCAAATAAATAAATGTTTGGTAACTTTGAAAAATAATTAATAATTACAGGCAACAAGATAAAAAGATATAAATTATTAAATTAACCTGATCTTCCTTGGAGTTTCTCAGCAATAGAATTCCAGTTCTGGGCACCATATTGTTCGACAAGTTGCTTGAGTTTTTCATCCTCAGCAGGTCGCCAGTGGCCTCTAGGACAACAAGTAGTTGTAGTAGCAGAGGTGGTTTTATTAGCATCATCGACCAAATTGGCACAAGGAGGAGGATGTTCCTCCATTGATGATGGCAATGTTTGAATTCTTTATCATCAAATACACCAGAAAGAAGTCCAAGAGAAGATATATAAGAGCATAAGAAACTAAGAATATTATAACCAAATAGAATAAGAAAGAAAGAAAGAAAAGTTGGGGTTGGTTTAGTTGTTGATGGCAAGTCACTTTTGTTGATTCTACACGACACATTTTGCCTTTTATATCTCTGATATATGTTTATATTAATCACTGTACAATTTTTATCCAGAAAACATAAAAAATTAATAACACTGACCCTTTCTTGCTGTTATGTTATTGCCTCGTCAATTTATTCGTACCATTTTTTTTTTCGATGATTCAGTAATCTGGATTTGTTTTGGATATACCCCTTTAAGGAGTAAATTGCTCCTTCTAAATTTTAAACGTACTTTATACTCAAAATTCAAATTTTAAAATTTTGATTAAGGAGAAAGAGACTATTACTATCTTGAGGTACCTATTTTTTTTCTTTGAGAACGAAAAAAAATCTTACTATTTGAAGACATGGTACTACGTTAAATCAAAAAGAATCAATTGACCCGCTGATTAGGGCTCCTTAATAGTACTGTTTCATCATGAACTAAAAGAGACAGCTCTCCTTTTTGCGAAGACTGCTTTCCTAATACCTTTCATTAGGAAGTTAAACACCAATTATTAACGGTGAGCAGCACAAGTTTTTCTGTTGAATTTTCGTTTTAGATGTAATAATCCATCAATGTAATAAAAATTGTTTCAATTTATAAATATTGGACCAGAAAAACAAAAATTAGATGCAAGAAAATGTGGATGAATTGACATATTAACTATTATACGATCTTCAGTTCGAGTCATAAATATACATATTTTATTAAAATTCTTAAAGAAATATTTTACCGTATTTCGGGTCCTACGAAATACACTCTGAATTAATCGAACTAATTATAGTACCAAACAAATTAAAAAAAAAAATAGCATGGCAAGCAGGGCGTGGTGTCTCGATCAATGGTATATAATAGATATATCCGTTGATATTGATTTTGGGTTAGCCAAGTTTTTGAGCATATTGGTCGAGGCTGACCAAACAATTGATGTTAGACTATTAAAATTATTTATCATGCATAAATGTCAAAGCCATTAATAATCAAAATTTGCTTTTTTAGTAATTTATTCTCAATAGTTGCAAGCCAGTTTTGAAGGTTAGATAAATAGATATATAAATCTCTTTAATATTTATATAGACATTATAGATTAGTATTAAAACAAATTGGCAGTAATAAAATTGTCATGCCCTAATTTTAGCAACAAGTATTGCTTAGGCAAAACACATTATTAAGCTGCCCCTAAACTTTTTGTTTTTGTCTATTGAGCTCCTGCAATTTTAACGTTTTATTAAATAAATTCTCTGAATCTTATGAATCATATGTACATTAAACCTTGACTACACTGCAGGAGAAAATGGTTGAGGTTGATGTGTGAATTTATAAAAATCAAAGGGCTTAATGTATATATTTATAAGAGTTCAAGAACCAATGTATGCTTTTATTCAAAATGGACTTTGTATCTAAGCTAGCAATATAATACACAATGTAAAATGAATTTTGAATATTATCTTTTCAAAAGTTAGTTCAAAAAAGAAAAGTTGTTCAAGCCATAAGCCATTGAAAATAGAAATTTATAGTTATAGATTTATAGCCAATCAATGCGGTATAATTTAACACCTTCTTATGTCCAAGACTAATGTTGAGTAAAAGAAATTACTTGTGAAAGTATATTTATAAGTATAGTTTATAGCTATAGCCAACCAATATGAGATAATTGAGTGAATTTTACCGACGATACCCCAATTATTCAAATGGTAACAATTTAATTTTTTAAATATTATTTTAGTTATAAAAATAAAAGTTGAAATAATTTTATATTATAAATAATTTTTAAGATATTGAATTGTTACGTTTATATAATTAAGGTATATGAAATAATTCAATATTCTTCCTCAAGTCTAAACCGCTGTAGAATTAGAGTATAATATAACAGGAGATCACCTAAAATACAACAGTAATAGACTGCATTACTGGCAGTCCAACAGCAATTAAATGCCCCAACATCGTCGGACTCTAAGACCAAAAATTAGTATAGGGAACAAAGTGACCAATCATGACAAATTCAGAAAACTTCACATTCATTTATAACCTTAATTAAATATAATTTTTTTTAATTCATTTAATATTTTTTATGAAATTAAGTAGTCGGACAAAGATTTTACAACGTAGCTAAATTAATGGAAGTTTATTGAATTATTTGTTTCTACATGTGAATGCAAAAAATCTAACTAAAATTTTCAAGTAAAATACCGTGAAAGAAAAGCATAAAGAAAAGCATGGGCAAACCATCTGGCATTTTCTATACTAATTGCATGCAGATGGGAAGTCAAATGCAAAAGGTTAATTAAGTTAATCATTTTTTAATAATATTATAATTATTTCTTTTATATATATATAGATAGATTGGGTATTGAATCGGACAAGACTTTTTACCTTAATTATGACTAATTCATAATTGGTGCACCAATTAAGCTAGCTCCAATTGATAATATTATAATTATTTCTTAACTGATTGATATTTCATACCCCACGAAATCAAACACTTGAAAGCCATCCAAGTGTGCTTAAAATTACCAATCCATTCACATCATATGCATATATCAAGTAAACTATGCATGAAGAATTGGTGGGTATTTAATCAATATCTAATTAGAATTGGTGGATGTGCCACTTCAGAAGGTCCATCACTCTTTTCTTTTATTATTATTTTTTTCCACAATTTATTTATTTTAAATTTAACAGAAATTAGTTTATCAAGTACATATATATTAGCTTATTTGATTTGTTCTAACACAAAGAGTACTATTATTAGACCCTCTATTTTTCAATTATTATCAAAATTCCATAAATTTATAATGAGAGTTTATCACTTTTATCATAAGTAATAAGTATAAGGAGATAATTAAACCTCCTAATGAATAAAAAAATATTTTATAGTATTGAGACTTGCTAATCAGGTATGGATTTCATAGCATTAAAAGTGAAATATGTGTCGTTCATAAAATAAAAAATAATTAAAAAAATTTATAAATATACAAGTTTAAAGAGTATATATAGAAAATTAGACAACATGAAATAATACAAATCTAACTTATAGCCGTCTCTTTGTAAATTAGTTCTTCTATAAAAACCATTCTGTAAGCATTTAGATTAATGTGGAATTTTCCTTAAATGCAACTGGATTTGACCATATTGTCACTTGTTTAATCTGTTATTTCTATTTGCTTTGATTTTTTTTTTTCTTGAGCTACATATTTATTTAATTTTTTTTATTAGAGGCTTACCACTCTTTGAGCCTGCTTAAGAGTTTACAATCATATATAGCAGTAAGTTCTCTTATAACTCCATTATAATTGGATGAATTTAGAAAATTAAACTTGATAATTGTATATTTATCATTATTTTAAAATATTTTAAATTAATCTAAAATTAATTACACCATAATCATAAATATTTTTACGAGAATCAAGAATTGCAATTGGTTCTATGCAATCCTGCAGAAAAAAAGGAAAATGATTGATATAATTTTTCTATAGGAAAGTTAAAATTAAAGAAAAAATCGAAAGAAGCAGATAATAATGAAAATTCGCTAGCTTAGCTAGTCACCATGGTCATCAAACAATTAATTCTTCGTATATTATGATGAATTGTCTAATCAATCAATCAAAGAAAAGAGATGAACTGTCCAAATTAAATTAAGGATGGTAGCTTTATAAAATAAACAAGATTGGATGTGATTGCGACCACTAACCTGGGGAAGTTGATGTATTTCAAAACTTAAGAATTTTCCCAACAGAAAATAGCGATGAAGCTCATCCCATTTGACTGTTACCAACCTCAAAGACTGAGGAAAAAAAAATAATTTAAAATGACAATTTATTCTCGTTATTTGATATAATATATTAATATTATTTAATTTTTAAAAATATATTTTTTGTTTTGTATAATTTGATATAATATAGTAGTATCTATATGAAATTTAAAAATTATATTATTTATTCTTTAAAAATTTGATATATTACACTAATATGTATTGCAAATTTAATTTATTGTACTAATATCTTCTAAAATTTAATATATTATACTAGTATTTTCTTAAACAAAAAAAATATTTTTTTTACTGATAAAAAGTTTCATAAGCAAAATCGAAAAAAATTGCAAATATAAGGGCCAAATAAGTGTTTTTTCAGTTTACTATATTACCAATTCTTCTTTTCAAACAGATTAGACCTCTGGGTGGAATAGACCATAAAAAATAAAAGAGAAATTTATATGGAGAGCTGCATTTTCAAAAAAAAATTTCAATTTTTGTTGCAGTGTTACCGTATTTTCATTATTAATTGTTATTTTTAATTTTATCAATTCTTGTTTTTTGCTTTTCAAATATTTATATTTTACTGTATATTTAACATATTTTCATTTAATTAAGATATAAAATGGTCATATTTCATATATTAAATATGAATTTAAGAATTTCATTAACTTGTATAATCACCGATTGTTCTTATGTTTGCATTTATTTATTTTTAATCATTGTTTAATTAACTTAATTAGCTAAAAATATATAAATTTGTATTTAATTAACTTATTTACCAAAATAAACCTTGGACAAATTTTAATTACAAAAAAAATATTTAAACTTATTTAATTAACTTAATTAAAGTTATTTACCTTGAATAAAATTTTGGTATACTTTTGGACAAACATTTGGTAAACATCTAGTAAACCTTTGATAAATCTCGGGTAAATTTTGAGTAAATTTCGAGTAATTTTTGGGTAAATCTGTGTAATTTCAACTTGGGTAAATTTTGGATATAATTTGAATAAATATTAAGTAAATCTTTAATAAACTCTTTATTAGTTTAATTTTTATTAATTTTTGTGGTAAATCTTGAATAATTTTTAGGTTTTAGTAAATTTTGAATAAATTTTGTGTAATTTCAATTTTTATTAACTGTAAACATTGAGTATAGCTTGAGTAAATTTTAAGTAAGTTTTTAATAAACATTTTATAACTTCAATTTTATTCAATTTTTGGTAAATTTTTAGTAAATTGTGAGTAATTTTTGAGTAAATCTTGGTAAATTTTGAGTAAATCTTATTCAATTTTAACTTTAATTAATTTTTTGATAAATATTGGATAAATATTGGGTATAACTTAAGTAAATTTTAAGTAAATATTTGATAAACTTTTTGTAATTTCAATTTTCATTAATTTTATGGTAAACTTTGGTTGTCACTATTTTCGTAATAACTTTAGGCGCGTTGATATTTTTTAGAAAATTTTGATGCGCCTGATATTAATCTTTAAAGGGTGACATTTTGTAAATGTTCACCTTTTTTTCTATTTTTATTAAATTCCAAAATAACATCTCTCCTCAATTTTGATATTGTATGGTAGAAGCATATGAATAGTAGGATTTTAGATAGCTTTCAAATAGTAAATGCAAAGGATTTCAGTTACTTGTATGCCCAAATTGTTAGACATTTTCATATTTTAGAAGGCTACACGAGTGTGTCAAGTGATGTGCTTGTGTCGGTCTATAGCATAAGCGTGTGGAGTAACACTCTTGTATCATATATTATGTTGATGAAGCTTGAGTGGCTTCTGTACATGAGCGTGTAGAATTACACACCTGCATTGTAAGGCTGGATAAACTTTGTACACGAGCGTGTGAAATCACACGCCCGCATCACAACTCTTGTTTTGCTAAGAGTACTTTTTCAAGTAGGACTCAATCAAATACAATCTAATCCTATTAGAAACAATATGATTAAGATAAAATCAATTATTTTAATCCTTTTAGGAGTCTATAAATGTATATTAAGTTATAAAAACAAAACATATTAATATCAAAGGTGATTGCGAACCTTACAAGTTATTAGTAGTGATTATATATACAAAGGCTGTTATGATTAGAGATCACAATCTAAAAATGCACTCTATAGCTTCATTTTATTTTAAAAAGAGAACAAATTCACCTTTATGAAAATAGCATTTTGATACATGTCTTAAAGTTGTTGATACTCAATATCTCCCAAAATTGCATCCCAACAATCTAAAGGTAAATTTTGCTCATATCAATGGCATTTCTAAGGGACTTGATAACCAACATTATCAATCTAGAACGGTTTTATGGAAGAAATTTCATAAGGTGGCAAAAACATGTCCACTTCCCGCTGGTGACAATTCTAGTTACCTACATCCTTAACACTACTAGGCCAGCTAAAAAGGAGAATGAAACTGTGGCTCAAACCCGAATGAGGCAAAAGTCGGATATAGATAAAGAGATATGTCAGGGCCATATTCTCAACACCACGCGCAACTCCCTCTTTGATATTTATTATCCAATTAAGATGGCAAAGGAGATGTGAGACAAATTTGAGGCCAGGTATATGCAAGAAGATACAACAAGTAAGAAATTCTTGATCTCTCATTTCACAAATTATAAAATGAATGATAATAGGCCAGTAATTGAGCAATTTGTTAAAGTTAAAAGGATTCTAAATCACTTTACTCAACATAGTATGCATATGGATTCAAGCATAATTGTTTCATCTATTGTTGATAAATTAACCCAATCTTGGAAAGAGTTCAAAAGAATTATCAAACATGAAAATGGTGAAATAACCCTTGATGATCTTGCTCACAGAATTTGTGTAGAAGCTAAAATACACATGTAGGAAAATATAAAGGAATATGAAAGCCAGATATCCAAAGTGCATATAGTTGAGGAAGGAAAACCTTGAAATCCTTCAAACAAGCCTGTAAACAAAAGGTTAAATCATTACAATGGCTAACAAAAAAACAAGAAAAAGAAAGGATAATATTTCTTTTACAAGAAAGAAAGGCATTACAAGAATGAATGTTGATTGCTCATAAAATAGCTAGAAAAAGAAAAGGCATTCGCCTCATGTTGCAGTTATTTCATAGGTTAACCTTCTTAAGAATAAAATGGCCTAATGTGTTGATTCAGGAGCTACACGCTATATTTGTAAGAACAAAAGTTTCTTCAAAACATGGAACAAGTAGTTGATGGCTTTGTTCTTTATATAGAGAATGCTTCAACTGTCCTTGTTAAAAGCATTGGTAATATGGAGCTTAAATTCACTTCTATGAAGGTTTTAACATTGAATAATGTCTTTTATATACCAAAAGTAAGAAAGAATCTTGTATCGAGTAGCTTGCTGAATAAATATGGTTTTAGGCTTATATTTGAGGTAGACAAATTAATTCTATTAAAAGGGGGAATGATTGTGGGTAAAAGCTATCTTAGTGATGGTCTTTCCAAAATAAATTGTATTGCTCTTTCTAATATCAATAATAATACATCTAGTTCAGTTTATATTGTTGATTCTTCTTCTTTTCTTTTTTTTTTGGCATAATTGACTTGAGCATGTTAACTTTAAAAGAATGAATGATATGATAAAATTGGACTTATTGCCATATTTTGATAAAAGTGACTTAGGAAGGTATAACATGCATGTTAACTAAAATTACAAGAAATATGTTTGTTAAGTTAAAAAGAACAACAAAATTATTGGCTCTCACCTTATGATAATATCTTTCCTTATTTTCGTGGATCGTCCTAAAACTAAAGATACCTATTTCAACAGGAGTGACTACTTCCATCCCAAATGTCAGTCTAAATGGGGTCTCGCTAGTAGCAGTTTGTGGTGTTATTTTATATAACTATAAGACATTTGGTAAGTGTTCTATCTATTCTTGTTTGGCCTCCTTCAACTTTTTTTTTCAGTCCCTGGACAATGGTCCGGTTAGTGACCTCTCATACCATTGGTCTGTGGGTATGCGATGAAAGTGAAATAGAGATCGATCTTCAAGTTCTTGCAAAATTAGAGAAACTCCTAGTTATCGAACTGTTTTCCATTATCCGCTACAATCTTACTTGGAATGCTGAATCTACATATCACTTTATCAAAGAAGAAATGTTGTATCCTTTTTTAAGTGATGGTGGTAACCAGCATTGCTTCCACCCATTTTGTGAAGTGATCCATAGCCATTATGAGGAATTTTTTTTATGCCTTAACCATTGGGAATGGACCCACAATGTCAATTCCCCACTGCGCAAATGGCTTTGTTGCTCTTATGGGGTGCTAATTGTTTGGAGAAGTATTGATGTAACGGCTATGTTTCTAGCAACTATCACATCTTTCTACCATGAGCTTATCATCCTTAGTCAATGTTGGCCAGTAGTAAGCCTGCAGGAGAGCCTTCCTTACCGTGGCTTCAGCACCTTCATGTGCCCCACCAATTCCTTCATGTATCTCTCTCAAAATTTATTCACCCTCCGTCAGCTCTACATATCGAAGCCACAGGTGGGTGTGGGATCTTTTGTATAGTACTCCTTCGTGAAAATAGTATTCTAGGCTCTTCTTAGGAGCCTCCTACGTTCGAATTCTTCTTCTGGGAGTTTGCCCTTTTCCAACCATTCAATGATTGGTCTCATTCAAATATCCACATCAACTGTGAATACTGGTTCAATGAAGTGACTCGACGAGGTGAGTGATCGTGTTAACACGTGTGCCAGGAAAGGTCCCTCTTCCAATGCGATTTTTGATAATGCATCTACTTCTATATTGCAGGATCTGGGGATCTGCTCAACTGACCATTTTACACCTTCCTTATCTAGGAGTGTGATCTATTGCTTCACCTTATTTTGGTATTTCACCATCTCAGTGTCTTTTGCGTCGAACTCCTTTGTTATCTATCGGGTAACTAGCTGGGAGTCGCTACAAATAATAAGACTTACTGGTCTTACTTTCTTTACTGCCTGGATTCCCAAGAGCATAGCTTCGTATTTGGTAATGTTATTGGTTATTGGAAACAATATATGTATCGCATATACAATTTTGAATTCAGTGGAACTGGTGAGAATGATACCGGCTGCAGTTTTGCCTGAGCCTGATGCTCCGTCAATATGTAGGATCCAAGATTCCCCACTTAATTACTCTTCCTCATGTTCTTCTATACTACATTCAGTTACAAAATCAACTAGGATTTGAGCCCTAATTGCCTTTCTTGGCTAGTATTGAACTCCAAAACTTCTGATCTAGGTAGCCCATTCCACTACCCTTCCTATAGTGTCTGCCTTATGTAGAATCTTTATGAGAGGTTAATTTTTTCAGACAATGATATGGAATCTTTCAAAATAAGGGCGAAGTTTTTTGTTGTCAAATAGAGGGCAAAGGCCATTTTCTCTGATTTTGAATATCTCGTTTTTGCTCCCCGTAGGACTTGGCTGTAATAGTAGATAGGGTATTGTTCCCCCTCCTCCTCTCATATCAATATGGCCCCAACCATTTTTTGAGTTTTGGAAAAATATAAGTATAAGGTTTTGCCTTTAATGGGTCTACTGAGTAGAAAAGATGATGCTAGGAAGGCTTTGAGATCTTCGAAGGCTTTCTGACAGTGATCATTCCATTCAAATTTCTTCACAAATTTGAGAGCATAGTAAAATGGTAGACATATCCTAGCAGAGTAGGAAATAAATCTCCCTAAGGCTGTAATTTTTCTATTGAGCTTCTGAACTTCTTTGATGATTCGAGGAAGGAGCATGTCTATTACCATCTTTATCTTTTCCAAGTTTACCTCATTCCCTCTCTACGAGAACATGAATCCCAAAAATTTTCCGGATCATACTCCAGAAACACATGTTTCTGGGTTTAACTTCAGCCCATACTTCTTGAGGAGGGAGAGTGCCTCGCCAATATCCCTTAAGTGATCTTGCGTTCTGGTGCTCTTTATGATCATATCATCAATATACACTTCTATATTTTTGCCAATTTGATCTTTAAACACCTTGTTCACCAAGGTAATGTAGCAATAGAGACCTCAGTCTGTGAAGAATGTTGTTTTCTCTTTATCCTTTTGATTCAATGGTATCTGATGATACCTTGCATATGCGTTGACAAATGCATACATCCCATATCCTGCAGTAGAGTCTACCAACTGATCGATGTTGGGGAGCGAATAGGGGTCTTTCGGGCAAGCTTTATTGAGGACGGTGAAATTCACACACATACGCCATTTGCCATTATGTTTCTTCACCATCACGATATTTGAAACCCATTCAGGGTAACGAACTTCCCTAATGAAACCCATTCGCCTGCCTATCGGGGCCATGCTTCTGTTTTTTTTTATTTGACTAGCTTGGCCTTCTTGCTGACATTCAGGCAGTGAGTGATCACATTTAGACTGACTCTTCGGTTGTCCTTAGCAGACCAGGTGAAAGCATTTGCGTGCTCCCTCAGTGTTCCATTGATGTCATTTTTTACTTTCGCCTTTAGACTTCTTCCTACTTGAACGCTCTTGCCCTGATCAATTATCACTATTTCTATGTCCTCTATAGGTGTTGGACCCTCTCCTTCTGATCCTACTGTGAGAGTTTCCACGATTAGTGTCTCAGTAATGCCCTTTAAGGCCAGTATGCAGGCGTTGCTGGCCGCCTGTCTATCTCCTCTCACTATGACTTCTCTGGCGATGGATATCTTCATCGTCAAGTGTCTAATATTTATGAATACATAAGTATCATAGAGAAACAGCTTTCCCAATATCACGTTATACCCGAAAGGGATATCAATAACCATTAAATTCACTAGGAAGTCTTCATATTTTTCATAAGTTCCAATTTGTATCGTCATCCATACTGATCTCTTGACTTGAATTGGTCATCTATCCAATCCTACCAATGGCATGGAGACTGGCCGTAGGTCTGAGGTAGACCTTTTTAAGGCATGGAACACTCATAGCGTTATCAGGGTAACGGCACTGCCATCATTAATAAAGATTCTCTTTATCAATATGACGCAGATGTGGCCATCTATGACAAGTGCTTCTTCATGTTCATAGGGCAATCAGAGACCATCTTTCTTAGAGAAAGTAACGAGTTCCAATGGGTTCTAGCTGTTGATCGTATGAACACCCCTCTTTCATTTTCTTGGAGCTTGATCTGATAAGTTAACTCCACCAATAATGACATTCATCATAGCTGATGGTTCCCCCCTAGGCTCTTTAGACTTAGTGTCAGGTTGTGAGGATGCTCTTGGCCTGGATCTTTCATATTAGGCCTTTGATCGGATAAACTATTTTAGCGATCCTCACTGTATGAGATATTCAATCTCATCATGAAGTTGCCAACATTCTTTCATATCGTGACCATGATCTCTATAGAAGTCACAATATCTACTTTGATCTCTCTTGTTAGGGTGTTTGGAACTAAGCTTACTGGGCCATTTGAGCTGTTCCTCAGTGTGTTTGGCAGCCATCAAAACTTGCCTTCTAGAAGCGTTTAAAGGAGTGTATTTTTTATCGTATGGATGAGAACGATCCTGATACCCTTGTTTACATTTCGATTGTCCCCAATAGGATGGTTGATCATGTCGTTCATTTCTGTTTGCGTAATGCGACCTAAGAGTTGAATCCCTCCATTCTAAAGATTATGCCATCGTCAAAATCTAGAGTTTGGCTATGTCACCACCTGCTCTCATGATTTCATCTAGTTGAATGTTTTACTTGGCTCAAATCATGAGATCTATGAAACTGAGTGGTCTGTCCAGGTTTAAAGAGTTGTATAAGAGCTTAGAGGTGGTCCCTGTTGTGAATGCCTAGATCACTACACTGTAGTCGAGGTCATCCACCAATACTGCTTATTTGTTAAAGCATTCATCATATTCTCTCAATGTCTCTTCCTTCTTTTGGTAGACTTTTTGCAAGTCTGCTGACACTTTGTGGATGCACATACTACTGACAAATCATGTGTTGAAAAGTTGTGCCAACTGCTTAAATGAGTGTATGTTATTAGGCTTGAGACCCTGATACCATTGTTGGGCTAAACCTACCAATAAGGTGGGAAAGACCTTGCAAAGTACTGAATATTGGTTCGTATACAAGGCCATAGTTGTGTGAAACTGGGAAACATGACTTCTAGATTCGCCAGAGTCATCATATGTAGGTAGGCACGACAACCTTATATCTGGAAAAGAATCTTGCACTATATGATCAGCCAATGGTATGGTGTTCCTGAGACTGTAATCAAAATCTTTAGACTGTGAGTGGAACTCCTTCATAAGGCTTTTCGCCGCCTAATACAAGTCAGCTTTATGTAAATGTTTCTTGGGTGACCGAGGAAGTTTAGTTGGTAGGGATGTTGGCAAAGGATCTGTCTCGTGTGGAGGTGGAAACCTCCTCATGGTCGTCTTAGTGGTGTTGGGAAGGTATTGGTGTTTGACTTTTGAATGCACTTTTTTCTATTTTCATATCATTGATAGTGAACATAAGTTGTTGCAGAACGCAAAAAATGTCTGGGGTAGGATTAGGCTCAGCTTCGGTGACGGCATTGTCAAGGATGGTGTTCAAGTTTTGGGGAGATGTGAGAGTATTATAGGGGCTGATAATGGTGGAATGGGGAGTTTTCTCAAGGGTGTATGTATTTTTTCCTCCTATTGAGGTGTTTTCAACCATTATAAGAACTCACTGCACCAATGATAACTTTTTGCTTCCTTAGCCTTGTATTCTTACAAGGCTAAAATAGGGTGATTGACCAAAATATTCCGGCAAAACCACTCTAATGCTTAAGTTAGTAAGAGGAAGAAAACTTATGAAAAAGTGTAGCTAGGAAAGTATCGAGTTAACCTGTCTCATGAGTATCTAGAGTTTTTATAATCTTCTCCCCCATCATATGTCTTGTCATTACTTAGCATAATATGGCTTAAGTCGGCTTTGTCGTAGCATAATTTTTGGCTTACTGTTTACGCAAGCCATTACGTGCCGTGCTTGAGCCGCACGTTCATTTAATGATCATCGTCTGTCACTTTAAAGCTCTATTCAATGTACTACAGGTGTACAGTACTTTTTATCTTTATAAGGATTTATGGATCTCAAGTTATGGAGATCGGTAGTATGACTACATGAGGATCTTGATTTTCGTGATATGGGATCGTCTAATGATGACATGATGATCTAGTCATTCTCAACTTGTCTTTACAACGGGATAGTGGGATCAGAACATTCTTAGCATATCTTTGTACTGAGATCGTAGAATCAAAACATTCTCAGCATGTCTTTGTATTGGGATCATGGAATCAGTAAATTTGTATTTCTTGTTATCATGGTCTATACTATTAGTATGAGTATTAAGTACAATTAATAGTGAATTGGGGATCTCATCAACAATTTTAAAACAGTAATTCACATATATATAATATATCCAAACATGATAAACGATTATGATCACTAAATCCTATTTAACTACAAATAAATCGAACATCTAGAATAATATATAATTTTGATTGTCATTCTAATATGAAATTAGAAAAATATAAGCCATGTAAATTAATAGTAAAAAGTTTTGGTTGAGAAAGAGAGGGAGATAATTAACGGTTACTTTTGCTGGTTCTGCGGCTGAATAGTAACAGAAATCGACGGTGAGAAGAGTATAGGAAAATTGTTTCTGGGCAGGCGATGAATTTTTTGGTAGCTGATCTGATTTTCTGGATCAACTAGTAATGAGCAGTTTGGAATATTATTGGATATATACCTATGTTGAAATTTCATAAAAGGGTAAGAATAATGTGGTGGATGATCATGATAGGAGAAATGGTGGATATTATTGCTCTAAAAAAATGTGGAAAAAAATTAATACAAGGGTAATCGGTGAAAAAGGTTATAGGTTAATTTATTTAGATTAGTTAACCTGTTTAGTAAGTTACCGGATTAAAATTTAATTTAATAGTTAAAATTAAAAAAAAAAGTGATAACGACTAGTAATATTAAGGTTTATCTATACACCTAGTATACTTATATAGGACTCTAGTTGATAGTGATGCCATCCTCATTTAGTAAAATATTAACATTTAAAAACTAATAGAATAAGATATACTGTTGAAAATATTTACTAAAGCTAATTAAATTCCTGCCATGTGATGGATGAATATGTACTTAGTAATCATCATTAAATGACAACATTTTTTTATATACTATTTCTTCTATTCCATTTTAACAATTGCTTTAAAAAAAAAAATCTAAAATATTCACTTTTAAACTATCAATAAAATTTAAATATTTTTTTCCAATTTTACCAATAATATTATATAGAATTTCAAAGTTACTTATTATAGTTTTATACTAAACAATTATGCACCTTTTTATTCTTTTTCATTTTCAATAATTTTGAGTTTTTCAAAACCAATGATAATTTAGTCTTAACTATTCATATTTCTTTTAAATTTAAGATTAATTAATAATTTTTTAATTCTAGTAAAATCACTTAAAGTAACAGTTGAAATGAAAAGGATAGAGTAACAGCCTAGTTAGATATAATAAAATATTAAGAACACTCTATTTGCCTGTACTTTTTAACATTAACTTACTTTTTAATTGGTAGGTGATGAGAGAATAAGGAGAGAGACAAAAGAAAAAAAAATTTATAAAACCAGTATTTTATATTATTAATATATGGTGCAAAACCACTAGAAGCAAAGAACTTTTTTTTTTTTGAAAAAACTCTGCCTAGAATTAATACATAGAAATGAACAAATCTCATGTCGTAGTGGAAAAAAATAAGCTATAGAAGATAATATGAATAAAAGAAGCAAAGGAAACTTGAAACTATAGTCAAGCGATAAAATTATTAGATTTAAAAACTTCTTGTTTAGCTAGAGAATCCTTCATGAAATTATTCTATCTTCAAGTATGCACAAAGAGGATTGTTCCTAACATTTTTTTGAGAGTTTCAATGAGGAAAAATTCTTTATGCAAAGATTACGGTTTAGAGTTATCCTCTTTGGATAGCCAAGTGATCGCATTAGATGAGTCAGATTCAAGAACAATGTATGGGAATAGAGAAGAATCATGCTCTATTGTGGTCTGCAATATATATCCTGATGGCTTCTACCTCAGCAGCATTTGAATTCATAGCATCACAAGGCAGAGAGAATAAGCAAAGAACATTACCAGTGGAATCTCGAAGAATACTCTTGACTCCCACAAGTCCAAATTTACTGAGAAATAAACCATCAGTGTTCCATTTGACAAAGTTTGCAAGAAGAACAATTCAACTAGATATGGGTAGCCTTATTTTAAAAACTATTTTTAAAATTGTTTCTTTCCTCAATAACTAATATTAGAGAGTATTGAAGAATTGATGATTTCCTTAACATTCATCTTAAATATATAATTTGAATTATTTTTAACTCTAATCACATAATAAAAGGAATAATAATATATGTAATATCACTAAGCGAGTTTCATATTGATAAGTACACTGAGAGATATTGGGTATTGAATAAAAAATTTTAAATGGCTATAGAAGTGTTAGCATATATATAAAATTCTCAATAAAAGAATTACTGACGGAATTCCAACCCCTAAGTCTAGTAGCAAAGAACTAGAAGGTTAAGTTAGGGGAGAAAAATAAATTTTAAATATTTTTTATCACAAGTAAATTTAAAAAAATAATATAAATTTACATATTATTATTATATATTTTCTAAAAGGTTGAAGGAAGATTGTCCATATGTTAGTGAATGTGGCTCCCACTAGAATATATAGTGACATGTTATCCAACGACAACGGGGGTGAAGTAAAGTAACCCATCAGAATTTATCTGTTGGAGTTTTCTTGCATTTCATGCTTATTATTAAAACTAACTCCAATTTAATCTCACTAAAGAAATTAATGGTGATTTAGTTGGTTTTTCTACCTATAAATATATAATAATTATCTCTAGTTTCAGCAAATAACGACATCTTGATTCTCCATTATGAATAAATTAATTTTTTATATGAATAAAATTAATAATATTGTTTAAGTATTTATTGTGGTATGTAATTTTGACAGTTTAGCTAACTCTATGATCAGTTTCAGTGATATGCCTAATATATATGCCTTATCTCTAATATGATAGAATTAGAAGGGTAAAACTAAGACATGCATAATCAAACAAATTCAATTGAAGGGATGCTTATTAATAACCCATAAGTAAAATTCTAATTCTTGAGTATAATTATTGATGTTTAAAGTATGAAGAAAGAAATTTTACTTACCTGGAATTGAAGCCATCAAGAAATATGAGCTTGATATTGATCATCAAACATGGCCTTAACCCTCCTTTCTCTCTTCTTGTCTTGCTGCTGTATTTTCTTTCTCTTGAAAATGTCTTTTTATCTCATTTCTTCTAAATGATATTAGCAGCCAACATAAAAGAAAAAGTGCATAAATTTAATGGGCCAGTTTTATGCATGAGGAGAGTGAGCCCAACCAACCAAAAAATAGTCCATCCCATTATGGACTTAATGTAATTTATATAGCCCAAACACATATTTTGTATAACAATTCTCCCACCTAGGCTTTATATAATCACATAATAATGATACAAAGTATATGCTATCAAAATATATGAATCTTAGAAAACTTTTAATGCCATAAACAACTATGCATAGTAAAATATTGATAGGATATACTACTATGCATATCTTGTCCTTAAAGATTCATACAATATGATTAAATTATACATTTATTAAAAATGACAAATATAAACGTAAATAAGTTCTAAAATATCTATATTTAACAAAACAACATAGTTTATACCGCAGTACGGAAAAAAATAAAAAAAATACATAACACAATATAGAGGCATAATTACATGTACATAATACAAAAATAGGCTCCCACTAACTAAAACAAACTTAGGCTTTTAGCAATCCCATACGAGATGTGTATTCACGAAATACCGCAATAAGTAAGCCCTTTTTAGTGGATCTACAAGCATGTCACTTGTAGGCATATACTCAATCAAAATGAGACCTTCTGTAACTTTATATCTAACATCATGTATCACAAAAGATTTTCAGCAGTTTCGAAATAGAGTTAATAACTTGCAAAGCTGAAATAAAGTTTTGTAGCCATATAGCATGACACGAGGCCTCATAACAAGCCACATACTCTACTTCCATAATTGAGGATGTTGTAAGTGTTTATTTGATACTTTTTCCAAGAAACAGCTCCTCGTGCCATCATAAATATATAGCCAGATGTAGATTTTCTGTCATCCATATAGCCTACGTAATCACCATCACAGTAACCAACTTTATCAAAAATGTTGGTCTGCTGATATATTAACATGAGATCCTTGGTACCCTGAAGATACCTTAAGACCTTTTTAGCTGCTTTCCAATGGGTAAGTCTAAGATCACTCAAGTATCTACCAAGCAAACTTACAGCAAATGCTATATCAAGATGTGTGCATACTTGAGCATACATTAGGCTGCCAACCACTGAAGAGTATGGAAACACTTTCATCTAATTTCTTTCATCATCATTTTGTGGACATTGAGTTCTAGAAAATTAATCACCTTTAACAATAGGTGATTTACCCGAAGCACACACATGTATATTAAATCTCTTCAAAATGCGATCAATATAACTTTTTTGAGATAATTTGAGAATGCCTTTAGATCTATCTCGAAGAATCTGTATACCTAGAACATACGAAGCTTCACCAAGATCCTTTGCATTAAAATGGCTGGATAACTTTTGCTTTGTCTCAGATAACAAGTCAAAATCATTGGAGGCAAGTAGTATATCATCAACATATAAGACCAAAAATATGTAACTACTCTCACTGACCTTCAGATGTATACATTGATCTGCAATATTCTCATTAAAACTAAAAGCTATAACAACCTCATGAAATTTGAGAAACCATTGTCTTGATGCTTGTTTCAATCTATAAATAGATTTCTTTATTTACACATAAGATGCTCCTTATTGGTGACTTCAAAACCTGTAGGCTGAACCATATAGACATCTTCATATAAATCACCATTAAGAAATGCATTCTTGATATCCATTTGATATAATTCTAAGTTGCAATGTGCTACAATGGCCATGATAACTTGAAAGGAATCTCTTGAAGAAACTAGTGAGAGAGTTTCATGAAAATAAGTGTCTTCTCTTTGATTAAAGCCTTTAGCAACAAACCTAGCTTTATATTTTTCTATTTGGCCATTGAAGTCACATTTGGTCTTGTATACCCATTTACATATGAGGGCTTTACAACCTTGTTGTAACTCAACCAAATCCCATACACCATTATGTGTTATAGATTTCATTTCATCATTCATAGCATCCATCCAAAGTGATGACTTCAAACTATTTAAAGCTTCTTGAAAAGTGACTGGATCAGAGGCTTTGTGTCATACTCATGTTCCAGCAAATACACAATATAATCATATGATATTGTAAACTGTCAAGACTTTTGTTATCCCTGTAGAGGAATGTCATCCATATTTGTTGGAATGGGTTCATTCTGATCACAAGTTTCATCATAAGTGGGAAGTGGTCTATTGACATCAGGAGGTTCATTCATTACTATTGGTGCAATATGCATCAGAATGATTACACATTCTACTCTCAATGCAATAACTTGCGGTCCTTGACTTATGCCTACATCCTTAGCATCTTCAAAATAAATAGCATGATCTTACTCTACTATTCTAATAGTATGAGATGGACAATAAAATCTTGATCCTTTTGACCCTGTACAATAGCCAACAAAGAAGCCACTAATAGTTTTAGGATTAAGTTTCTTACTTTTTGGGTTATAAGGCAACACTTCGGCTTTGCAGCCCTATACAAGAAAATGTCGCAAGCTTGGTCTTTTACCTGACCGTAATTCAAAAGGTGTTTAAGGCGCAGACTTAGTTAGCACTTGATTCAAAATGTATATTGCAGTCTTTATAGCTTCACCCCATAAGAATTCTGGTAAGGTAGACAGAATTAACATGGATATAACCATATCCATAAGTGTAAAGAGGAAATTTTCCATAATTAAAATTTAATCAAGATTAATTAAATAAATTGACCAATAGAAAGAATGATTAAGCTAATTAGTGAGATCCACATATCTTAACCTTAGTATAAAAGTCAAAAATTGTGGGAATTCATCACTTATCTACTAATGACCCCTTATCTTCTTCATTTTCACTTCTATATTGTCGTCCTCTTCCCCTAAATAACTCTAATCCTCCATTTTTGACCCTATTAAGTTTCTAAATGAGAGAAAAGAAGAATTTAGAGTGTGAAAACCAATTAATCAAAGAGATTTCACCATAAGTGAGCAAAAGAGAAAGAAGGAAAGAAGAGAAAAATGAAGAGAACTTTGGTTTACTTGGAAAAAATCATCAATGTGAGTTTGTTCTTCTTAAATTCAATTTTTTTCTACTTATTTAAGACCCTTGAGGATGGTTGATGTGTTTGGAATTGTTAGATTAGGTTTGAGTTGATGTTGTGTGACTTTTGTTGAGAAGTGTTTGTATATTGGGGAAATGATGGAATAGAACTTTATGTAGTTATAAATGATAATTTTGTGGCTTGAAAACTAAAGAAATAGGACTTATAAAGAGTAGCATGGAGCTGCCTAATGGAGGAGAATTGGAGGGGAGAATGTTTAGAAGTATTAATGGTTGATTATATAACTTGAAGATAATGGATGTGAAGGAAAAAGGGCATGGAATAAGTGGAATTGTTTTGTTAGTATTAAATGGAGGGAATGACTTTTTATTAAAATGAACATAAATAAGGTAAAGAGATGAGAAAATAAATATATGGAAAGAAGTAGAAAAGTATAAGGGACACTAAATATTATTTATGCATAAACATTGACTGAATGAATTATTAAATGAAACATTGTTTATTTTATTAAGGCCAAACAAGTAAGCAAAGGAGTGTCATCAAGAGGTGGATAAAGAGAAAGAAAATATTACCTAACAAGTTAATTAAAAAGAAGAAAAAGAGGAGATTTATAGCTACTTAGGTAAGTGTTTTTTTGATAAAAATATTACATGTCATATAACGATGATATTGAAATGTTTGTGTGAATATTTAATTGATGTCTTTAAAGTTTTTATGCTAAATTGGTGTGAAATGTTGAAGTTTATGAAGGTGATTAATGTTTGAAATTTTTGTACATGAACTTGATTTCATAGGGTTAGTGAGTTAATTAAATTAAATTAAATTATATATAAGGAATGTCCTATCACAAAATTTCTGGAACAGACCTTACTAAATTAGTCATAACTTTTGTTATACTAATTAGATTAGTATAAAACTAATTGGAATTTAAAGTTAACTCATATTACTAAAAATGTTATAAAGAACTTAAGTTATAATTTGGATTGTAGCTAGATCAAAAATTTATTACAAATCTCAGATATAGAAGAGTTATAATAGTATTTAAGCTGAACACCATATGATAAATTGGCCATAATTTTTTATAAAAAATTCAGATTCCAGTAATTCTTTTAACAAATTTAAGCTATAACAATAAGCTAAAAGTTCATGGAAGATTACAAGATGTGAATCAAATTATAAATAAGCCAAAATTAAGGCTCAAATTCAGGACTAAAATCTACCATAAAAATATGAAATTTGCATCTTTGTGTTTTTTTATGGGGCATGTTATGGATGTGTGATAATTGTTGGATATTTTAATCTTATTGAACATATGGACATATGACATACAAATATGTGATATTGATAATTATAATCAATAGATAAATAGGTTAGTGAAAAGTGGTAAAAATGAATTATTATGTTAACAAATGTGACAAAATCCGAATATACCTAGCCTTGAACTAGAATAACGAATAGTTTGGCATACTATTTAGGGAAAAAATAGAACGCGTGTAATAAAATATTATTAAAGCCGATAATGACTATTAAAAAGATCGGTAATGGTAATATTGAAAAGGCGGGAATGACAATTTCAAATTCATATTAATGAGTCCAGACATAGGTGGTATGAGCTTTACTAAAATAAAAATAAATTTATTGAATAAATTTAATTATCGTTAAACTTTTAAATACATATGTATGTTGAAGAATTGTTTGTTAAATAATGAATTTATGACTATTAAGTGATGAACTTGTAGGTTAAAGATGATGAACCTGCAATATGTGTGGCATGAATATAAATATATATATATGTATGTAAAATTTTTATCGTATGTAAAATTTTTATCATATGAAACACCGCTAACCTAGTAGCTTAACACATGTGATTCCTTGTGCAGGTCTAAAGGATTTGGAAAATTTAAATTAGCTGTCAGAAAAAAAAAACTAGATACGAAGCAGCTTAAAGCATCAAGTAACTTTTAGTAAATTTTGTAAAAAAAATTTTGTATTTTGTAAATATAGTTTTCTTGCATGTAGAATATAATGGAGTGTGTACTATGGATATTATAATTATTATATTATTGTAAATATGTGCTTAATTACAAGATACAATTTATAAAACTTGGAGTGTGAAAAATATTTATTTAGATATTTAAGTATAATTACAAGGAAAAAAAAAAGAATAGCAGTAGTAAGACAATAATAAATAGAAAGAAAAAAATATTTATACAAGTAATTAAATCAAAAAGGTTAATCAAGACAATTAAACGAATAATGTCCACTTACCTCGCTATTTTAGGATGGGGTAAAAGGGTGTTACAGTAGTTACAAAACTATGACCGTTACAAAATTGGGACACTTAAAGAGTAATCGCTAAATAGTGACCACAATAGTGTGGTCACTATGTAATCAATCAAAACGATGGAACTATTGTCGTTTCTTCTTGCCTAGTTACAACCACCATGCTTGTGGTCACTATATGACGACCATGATGAATGTGGTCACTGATCAGTGACCACAAACTATACGGTCACTATATAGCGACCACCTTATGGATGCACTATTGTAATCTCACGCCAAGTTTTAACGCCAATATTTCTGGCCACTCTATTGTGGTCGCAATGTGGTTATAATATCGTCTCCATGTGGTAGTTATTTTAATAATTTTATGTTTGATCTTTTGTGGTTGCATAGTAGTAATAATGTGGTCACTAATTATCGACCACTTTTTGTGGTCACAATTTGTAGTTACTATTTAGTTGTTTTTTTTGTAATGATATATAAGAGGTGCTCTAGTGGCATTTGTTTTTACTTATTTTTTTGAAAGGTATATTATATTTTCAAAAATTAGAATATAAACAAGTTCTTTCCCTTTTTTTTATTTTTCTAATTATTCTTATAAATTCATTCCCTGAAATTAGCTAGACATTTGTTTGTCATTGTTTCACATATCAATTTGCTTGAGATAATCAAAAACCAAAAACCTAAACCAAAATCCCACAAAAAATTTCTCCTTCAACCCAAAAAACCAAAGCACATTAATAAAATTAGAGAGGATAAATAATAAGAGTTCGAATGATCAAAGGAAAAAAAAATTCAAGTGAGTTTATTGTATTCTATTTATTCACATACAATATTCATCTGCTTAAAGCAATCAGAACCTAACAAACTAATAACCGACAAATTTTACAAGTTTTTGTGAGACAATATGATGGCAAAGTCTGATACACAGTACCTACAAAGCAAAACAATGGAAAACCTTCTTAAACTCAATTATGCCAACGTCGGAAGGGGAGATTAGAGGTGAGGAGAAGGTTGAGGGGAGTTGGCAGTTAAACTAAATACAAAAGAAATATGAAAGAAGTTGAAGATAAGAGACGTATATTTTTTTGGCCGAGGATAAAATAATGTCATTAACTTAAAAGAATAAGGATATAATAGGAAAAAAACTGTTATAATCTACTATATTATTTTTAAACATTTGTAGTAGCTTTTTTTAGGAAATTAAAATATCGCTTATTTTCAAATAATTTATTTTACCAAACAGAGATTATTAGTTAAAGTAGCTTAAAATTCTAATTAAACTAGATTATGATTTATATTATTTTTACCAAATAGTACATAAGGCTAGTTTAGGTTTTATACTTTTTATAAATATAAGGATTAGTAATTCCATTAAAAAAGGATTAATAAAGACATTAGAAAGGTAACTATTAGTTAAGATTCATCTTAAGGGTTTAGTAAGCCTTGAGAATTATTAAACTAAATCTAATTTATTGAACCAAATATAGGATAAGTGATTAATCATATATATGGAAAATAGATTAACCAAATCTATTATGATTAATATCTATGTATGATTATCCTATATTTTATCAATCTAATTATTTTTATTATAAGAAAAATAGAAAAGTAATATACCAATAAAAAGATAAAATAAATATAAAAAGTTAGTATGTTTTAAATGATATATAAAATAAAAAATGAAATTTATCTCTCTAATATAGGGAGTCAAATCACTCTTTTATTTAAATTTTAAAAATAGAGAATTTATTAGAGACTTTTTATATATCTATTTTTAAAATAATGAAGATATTTCAAATAAAGAGTTTATTAGAAATATTATTATATATATAGGTAAAAAATAAATAAATAAACAAGAAAATGTTAATTTAGCACTCAATATCAAAGGAGGAGAATCTTGTACTATTAGAGCAATTGGAGCGTGTCGGCTTAATTAAGATTTGGGTTGATTTTTTCAATTCATATATCTGATTTATTTATTATTTTATTATAAATGGATTGATCTATTTAATATATTTATCATTATACTATATGTTAAATCACTTAAAATAGTATTATTTTTATACTCTTAAATTAAAGTATATATTGTTTAATTATTACAAAAAATTTTATCATTATTAGACAATCATAAGAATATATATATAATTTTATATTTTAAATTAAGATTATATAAAGATTATTGGAAATATCATTTTAAAAGTTAAACAGCATATAATCGTAACACTTCCGTGTCAAGAAATTCAGCTCAAATTCAACAAACTTATAAATTATATAACTTTAATAAATTATATTTATATCGTGTTATCATATCGTATCAAAACTAGCTCTACAATTTCAGTTAAGAAATATTGTTCAATAAATTAAGAAAATTTATTCAGTCCTTGCCAGATCTACCAATATATATCCTCATTAATTTGTTCATTTTTAATAATATTATAATTAATTCTCAATTTTTTTTCAATTGTGACACTCTACCTACCAATCCATTAATCCGATTATTCAACACGTATACCAATCATTAATATTTTATTAAGATCACACTAAAAATCAATTAGATGCATTATATTAAATCATTTAATCATTTATATAAGTTATAATAATTATAAATTTATAGTATCTAATAGGCTTGTGGTTCAATTATATTTGCATTGATTTTTTTTTTGAAAAATATATTCAATGAAGTTATATATTAAGAAACATATTTTCTTTTTGAAAATTAAATTAGTCAATCAACAACTTAAAATTATTTTCTGCATATAATAAAGCGTTACTTTTCATTAGGTGGGTTGTACATGTCCTTACCCTTTCTCGCATAAATTAAATTATTCTATTCTCAATTTGAAGTTGAAATTATTGACCCACTTCCGAATTGAAATTTTTATTATTTTTATTATTATTATTATTATTATTATTATTATCCAAAAAATTTCAATTCAAAACGGCTCGAGTGGAAAACTTGATATAAATTCTTTAAGAAAAGGGTAATGGACTAGCCTCTTTTTTCTATCATTTTTTTTTTCTTTTTATAGTCACTCCGTTAAGCAACGAGAGATGATATCTAACCACTATTGACTTGAAGTTACTCATTTACACAATTTTTTTATCAATTTATTTCTAAAATAATAAATTTTAATTTATTTATTTATTTTAATTTTTGTAATTTTGTTATTTTATTGCAGTATTTTATTTTTATGTGGGTAATTCAAACGGATAAAATGTATTCGATCCAATAAATTACGAATCATATTATAGCCATCAATATATTATATAAATGAAGTCATATGTATTTTAATCACTATAGTATTATCAGATTTGTAGGCATTAAACCGATTTATTATGCTATTAACCTAAACGCTGTGAATTTTTTTACTATTTTATCATCTATTGTTTTTAGTGGATTTATATATACTACTAGTTTGAATCAATAAAATTATTTATTTTTAAAAAATACTGTAGAAATTGTGTATAGATTGGGCTATTGTTGGAGCCCATACTCTATTCTTTAGGTACCTTTTTACATTTTTATTGGCGTTAAAAGTTTTTTTTTTCAATTTTATCATAAACAACTTTCTAAAATTACAACAGTACCTAAATATCAAAATTACTCTAAAATATGTCTAAACGGTATATCTTTGGGATAACTTTTGTATACATTGAGCATACCTAAAAAAACAAAAAAATAGAACAAGAAGAATTAATCATTAAAGAAGAAGAAAAATACAATTCAATTAAAATTCAAAATATCATAAAATTCTCGAACAAAAAGTTTGGTATACCTTTTAGAATACTTTGGGTATACCTTAGGAATTCTCTAGAATTCTTGGTAATATCTTAGGAATATTTTAGGTATACCTTAGAGATACTTTGGGTAGACCTTAGGAGTTCTCGAGGAATTCCATAGTAGGATTTTCCAGAGAATATCTTGGGTATATCTTAAGAATACCTTTAGTATATCTTTGAGAATATATTGAAAATACTTTGAGTATACCTTATACCTTGGGAATTCCTAAGAAGAAGTTCTTTAAAAATATTTTTGGTATACCTTAAGGATTATTCAGTACATCTTTGGGAATTCCATGAAAATATATTGGATATACTTTGGAGATATATTTTGTATACTTTGGGGATTTTCAACAAAAAAATAATAATAATAATTAATTAATTAATTCACCATTCTTTACAAGCTGTTGAACAATAAAACTCGAGTTTTAGTATGTTTCAAAAATTTTTGCAAAATTGATGAAGATAGAAAAGCAAATTACTATATGCATTTTCTTAACTTTTTCTTTTATTTTTTCCCTTTTCTCTTTATAAGCAAATAATTTACTCTTATCCTAACAAGCAAATAATTTAGGCTCAAGCATTTAAGAATTTAGATAAACAAGTTGAAATAAAAAGGTAAAATTTAAAGATGATTCACAAAGAAAAGCCACAATAAAACATTGCAACCAAAAGTACTGAAGCGAGAATCTCTCGAATGCACCATTAACGATGGTTAGAAATTAAATCTGTGAATCATCTATGAGTTTGATTAAAAACTATAATAGAATACCCTAACCTTCCATAGCTCATAGCATCCACTTGAGGATAGAATGAACACCCAAAGAAAATAGTGAAGCACGTAGTTGATGAACAAAAGACTAATGATGATTCCAAGAAACAACTGCAGATTCCAATGAAAAGGAATAGTGAAGGAAGCCGACTGGTTTGAATTTTAGTATACGAGGTTAGCAGTCAAGGAAGAACAAAAAAAGAGAAAAGAAGAAAAAAGGTAGAATTGAAAAAGTAGGTACAAATGAAAAATAAATTTAGTGAATATGAAAGTAAAAAAATCATCAGTAATATTGAAAAGAAAATTTAAAATATGGTGAGGGGCGAAAATTCCTCTATTCTTTAGCCCACTACGAGAGCATAGATGCCCTTATCAGAGATATTCATAGGCTAAAAGTCTCTTATATCCCTAAGAGTATGAATGCATTTTTGCTCTACAATTATGCTACACAGCTCGTTTCATATTATTTCGTCTTGTTTCGACTCATGTTAGTTATCGAAAAGTACTAATATTTTACTATAAATTAAAGCCATGTTTGTTTCATAGAATGAAATAGTGTGAAATAAAATTGTAATTCTTAAGGGATATAATAGATATTCCTAGAATAACTATTCCTAGATAGTATTATTTCATGTTTGATTCATAAGTTTAGATTAAATATTTTTAAATAAAATTATAACTTAATATGGTATATATTAATAAGTATAATGGTGGTAGATGAGTGAGTAGTGATAAATAAATAGTGATGGTAGTGATAGGTGGGTGGTGGTGAATGGGTAGTGGTGGTGGTAGTAGATAGATGGTAGTAGAAGAAGTGGTAGTAGTAAGAGGTGGTATTATTTGAAATGTAGATTAGCTATTCTTTATTTTATCATAAAATGTGTATTTTATGAAATTGAAAAATAATTATTCCATAAAATAGTTATTTTTTGATTAAATTTGAACCAAAAAATGAAATAACTATTACATATGGAATAACTATTCTATTCATTACATATTCCATAAACCAAACATGACGTAAGTAATTCAAAATTTGTTAATCGTTAAATATTAGTAATTTAGTTTAAGCGAGCGGAAGGCGGGGCAAAAATTGGGGGGACAAAAAGCATTTTTGTTATAACAATAGTAATCAAGTAGTGAAGCATGATCTCTCCGTGTCTCGTGCTTCTTCGCGTTGTAAATTCAGAAGCTAATTATGTTGGATTCTGATGAAATAAATTTAACCAAAACGGTACAGTATTGTAAATTTAACATTTGTTGCTGAACTGTTAAATATGATGTTCTATTTTACAACCAAATCAGCTGACTGTGCTATTCTTGGTAAGTTAGCTGTCTCAATCTCTCATCCATATCTACTAAGATTTCAACTTCTCTATTTGCTGTTTCCAATATGCCCAAAAAACTTCAAGGCAGCTTTGGTGGGTGGTTTTGATTGCATTTAGAAAATTTGTTTTTGAAAGTTTTTTTTGATTTCGAAAATTGATTTTAAAGAAAAACAAGTAAATAATTTTTTCAGAAATAAATTAAGAAAAATAGTTTTTTTAAATTAAAAAAAAAGGTCAATAAGATAAAAAAAAACCTAAATCTTTTTTTTATATTCAATAACAATCAAAAACACCTTTAATTGTGTTACGAGACTTTTTTTTTTATTGAGTATATATATATATATACTGAGAAACCTATCTATAAAATTTTGTTCCCGAAATAAAAATGGAAATATTTGATTAAAAAAAGTACAAATTTCTTCTTTATTTATTGTAATGAGGAATGGTTTATGGGTTTGGTTGGCTACACTAAAATCCAACATTGTAATATAGTTTGTTTGGATAATTGGAAGTATATACCATAATGACTAATTAATTATATGATAATTGTCACCTTGGAATTTGGCCTTTTGCTTCTAAATTTTTTTATAATACCCAATTCTGTAATAATTATCTTTTCATGTTTGATGTCATTTTAGATTCATTTCACACTTACAATTAGCGGCCATAGATTAAAGTTAACATTGTTCTTTAATCTTTTAATTAAATGGCCTATCAACTTTATCCTCTATTTCAAGGGTTTTTCTTGTCAAAACTCTATTTGTAGTTTTCTTTATCCTTACATATTCCTATAAGCAGGAAAGTCTAATCAATCTCTTTTTTTTTTTTTAATTTATTGGTCATATGTTTAGAGTAGGAGTATTAAAATGGGTCATGACATATGAATTCCACATTCGAAACACGTAAAATTAGCGGGTTAGTGTTGATATTGGTCATATGTTTGGAGTAGGGGTGTCAAAATGGATCATAACATGTGAACCCGACATCCAAAACACGTAAAATTAGCGGGTTAGTGTTAATATTATACGTGTCGTGATATAAACGGGTCGATCTGTTTATGATACGGCTCAAATCGTATTGTGTCACGGGTTGACATGCGAATCCATTACAATCCGTTTAATTTTTTTCGTATGGTGTCGTATCAACTCGACCTAACTTGTTTATAATACATGTAAATTTATTGAAATATGAAGGTTAATAGTGTCATTTTACAAAAAATAATATCTAAATATTATTTTCGTATTGTATCAGTCATGTTATATTGTATTAAATGATCCAAAAAAGACATAATTGTATCGTATCGGGCCGTATCGGATCTTATTGTGCAATGTCAAATGATCTAAAAAAGCATAATTGTATCGTGTTCGTATAAGATTTTACGATCCAAATATGACCTGAAAGTTAAACGCGTTATACATATCAATCCGATTAATAAATAGATCGTATATGTATTGACCGTAATTATATCATCTGAATAAATCGACATAAAACAAATACGATCTGCTAACTTGTTTTAACACCTTACTCAATATTTCTCTTTTGGGTGAAATTTTTTATCTTCAAGTGTCCATTTTATACAGTAGCAAAAATATTAAAAAATTAAAATTCTTGTTCAAGAATACTACTTGTCAACTATGTGTAGGCTTTCAAAATTCAACTCTACTATTGGGGAAAGTACTGAACTAAACAAGCATTTTGCATTTCCTGGATAAATTTGTAAGCATTTGTAAACTATCAATCATATAGTAATATGGTATTTTGCATTTTCTTGAGAAATTTATAATTAGATATTCAATTTACCATATTATTTGTAAAATATCGATCAAATAATAATATATATATATTGTATTTACATCAATCAATGAGAATAAAAAAAATTAAATACAAATTTCGTTCTAATTGAACTAATTTATAAATAACGTGACAGACTGAATCTACGAAAGAATTTTCTATTTTCTCTCATTCCACCATCAAACAACTATCAATAATAATAATAATTAGGTATGATTGGGATGAATGAATGGATGTTGCAAAAATTTTCAAAGCCTAATTTCACTAGTTTATTAATAATTGAGATGAATGTATGGATGTTGCAAAAATTTTCAAAGCCTAATTTCACTAGTCTTTAGATTTCATGATTGAATGCATGTTTTGATTCATTTCAGACTTGGAAATGGTAAGAGGGTCTAATAAAATTGACAGGTCCACTAATCAATTTGTTTGCAATTGGCTATTCTTGTTCCAAATTACACAAGGGGTAATATGAGATTGGGATGCAATATTCATTGTTGGGGGTGTTTTTGGTCTTTTCAAAGGTACACGCTTTTGAGTTTGGAACTGGCTTGTCGTCTATCCGAGGAAGGAAAGTTTTATTTTTGCGCAGTTGACTTCAACATAAATTTTTAGATACATAAAATCTAACATATGTATATTAATTTAATTATATAGATTATATTTAGTTTATCTTACTCTATATAAAAGTAGGAGTGATATATAAATTTATAAAAAAAAACCTCAATCTGATTGTATTAATTAATTAAATTAATTTTATTATTTAATAATTTAATTTATTAGTGAATAATATTAATAATAAATTAATTAAAAATCTAATTCTATTAGAACTATGTAACTAAATTTATATATAAAAAATAGATAGCGAATAATAAAAAAAAGAAAAAAAATAATACATAGTTAACAAAATTTTCATATGTCCACAAACTTTTATTTTTATTTTACTAAGTAGAATATTTTTTATAACTAAATTTAAAAA